>JAAWXA010000032.1:10533894-10637881 GCA_038090715.1 Florisuga fusca
TCCCCACGCCCCGGGGCGGGAGGGACGGGGACGCCGCGGCGGAGCGCGGAGCGGCCCCCGAGGCCGGCGGCGGGAGGAGGGAGCGGAGGGCGCGGGGCTCGGAGCTGCCCGCCCGCCGGCTGCGCCCCAGCGGAGCATGCACTGAGTGGCTGCTGCCTCGGCTCACGGCCATCCCAGCCGCCGGGGTGAGCGTTGCATGGTGTGGGGATACACGGTCTCGATAATAAATGATAGAGGATACAATGACTTTGCTGTCTCTGCTGGGTCGGATCATGCGTTACTTCTTGCTTAGACCGGAGACCCTGTTCTTGCTGTGCATCAGCCTGGCCCTGTGGAGTTATTTCTTCCACACGGATGAGGTGAAAACCATTGTTAAGTCCAGCAGGGATGCGGTGAAGATGGTGAAGGGCAAGGTGGCCGAGATCATGCAGAATGACAGGCTCGGGGGGCTAGACGTGCTGGACGCTGAGTTCTCCAAGACCTGGGAGTTCAAGAGCCACAACGTGGCTGTCTACTCCATCCAAGGCCGGAGGGATCACATGGAGGACAGGTTCGAAGTAATCACTGACCTGGTGAACAAGACTCACCCCTCCATCTTCGGGATATTTGATGGGCACGGAGGAGAGGCAAGTGCTTAGCTGGAAAATAACAAAAAGAAAGGGAGTGGGGGTGGGGGGAGGATGGTTACAGGGCAAGGAATGGATGTGTTTTCTCCCCCCAGGTTATCTTGAAACACTGGGGGGTTCTTTGCCTTTTATTTGGGTGCCGGGGGGAGGGGGGGAGGCTCTAAATTGGAGGAAGTGATAATCCGTTCCCTTTTTCTTCCCCATTCAGCATGGTATAGATGTGTGTTTGTATCCCCCCCTGCCCTTTCTAGTAGGGAAGGTTTAATTGAAGTAAAAGCCATTGGAGGTGGCTCTTACGTGCGTGGAATAACGATGATGAGCACGAACTCCCTGGAGTCATCTTTTGTTACAGAGAAGTGTGGTGTGATCTGATTTTGGCACAGTGCTGCTCTCCCCCTCCTGTCAGGAGCTGGGCTCACCAGCACTGGTTACAGAGGAGTCCTCTTTAAGGCATGTGTGCAGTCTTCAGGCTGCTGTGTGTGTGTGTAAAACGTGGCTTGGCAGTAATTCTCTCTCCTGTGAAAACCAGGGAGTCACTGGGAATGAGTACAATGTTTGTGAACTGCATGTGGTTGTTGAGTCTTTACAACTCTGCTGTCAGACTTGTCCCCTCCCTAGTGGAAAGCCAGGAAAACTGTCATTTTGAAACTTCCTGGTGTTTAACCTCTTAACTTTTTTAGGCAGGGTGATTACCTTTAGGGTTGCCCTATGTAATCATGTGTCCAGCTTGATGGGATATTTTCATTTATTAGAGATGACAAATGTTGAAAGTATAGCTTCCTCTTTGTATAGGATTGTGGTGCTGCCACATAGCTTTCTGTGTAGTACAGAGCACGGGTTTCATAACTGGAAAAGGACAAAGAATTTGTCCTTGTGTGAGAAGTTAGCTCCAGCAACCATTATGCTGGGTATGAGATGACCTCACTGGTTTTGCTGGGATGATGGAAGCTGGAGAGAAATGCAGAAGTTTTTCACCTAAGTGCTTCTGCCAAGGGGATAGGTGAGGCAGCAGGAGAGCTTGGGTGTTCCTCCAGCAGCTTTCACAGATCAAGGAGTCAAAGTCTTTCCTAGAAAAGCATTGGCACTGCCCAGGCACTAGTGGAGCACACAAGTGGCAAGTGCTGCCCCTCTAAACCTGGAAGTGTGGCCAGAAAAATCCAGGCCTTAGCCAGAAAGCTGCTCTTCTGCTGCCTGCAGGGTTGTAAAGGGACTCAGTTGTTTGTCCTGCTGCTGCCTCACAATGTCTTAACGTTTGTCCCTCCTTAAAATGGTGCAAACACTTTGGATATTGAAAATTGTTGCCTTAGTAAAAAATTCTGGTTGTGAACCTGTTTTCCTTTTTATGTCTGACCTCAGCTGGGGCACAGTTGTGCCAGCTCTTATTTGTGGCATATTTGTGCCAGTTCACTGTTCATTGGCTTTTTGAGGAATGCAGGTAGGAATGTCCCAAACTGGTACACATCTTCTGGAGGAATGTGAGCTCTGGTCAGTGTGGTTGGTACACCCAGCTCCTTTGTTTTCTGAGGATTTGGATGAAAGGTGCTCTGTCCTCTTGACTTCTTCCCCTTTGTTTAAACTGACAGCTTTCCTTGTCGGAATTGATCAGCCCAAACAAGTTGGTAGAAATATCCGTGTCATGTTTTTAAACAGTGTTCTGAGATTGTTGCAGCTGGAATTGTGGCATACACACTTAGACTTGGGCATTGTGAAGGGGAGATCTTACTCCATTCTTTAATTTTGTATCCTGTATGCATCTTGCTTTCTACTTTGTCACAAACTCTGTTTATTAAACAATTTGAAACTAACACAGAGACTAGATAAATGTCAGGAATATGCCCTATATATATATATTATTCGTGTGTTTGTTTTGTTGTGGAGCTTAGAATTGCATCTGTAAGATATGTTAATGATAATACTGCATCTGTGGAAAGCTGGATTCAGTGACAAAGTGTGAGGCTTTTGTATGGGGCCTGTCACTTTGAAAGGTTTGGGAGATCTCTCTCCAAACCTTATTAAAATGAATATTTTAAAAACTTATTTATCTCTTATTTATCTTTCTAATGAAATTCCTAGATGTTCTTAGTGGCCTTTGCTGCTCCAAAAAGGTGCCTAATCATTAATGACTTAACCAGTTTCTAGCTCTAGATTTTTTGTAAAACTGATCAAAAGAGCAGGAACTGTGTTGTGCGTGTAGAGGAAAAAAAAAAAAGATTAAAAATAGGTTTTAATCTAAGCAGGTGTTGTAGTTTTGATCAGAGGGAAGGAAAAATAAATAGCAGAAATTAATGCTTGTGTTTAATCCATAGAACGTATTGAACTTCAGGCCACTCTTTGAATTGGTTTTCTGGATGTCTTATTTTGTTTTACTGTTTTTTTTTAACAAGATAAATTACTCTGTGCAACACTTTACCTACACGCGGAGCAAAACGTTTGTGAAGATTACATTTCCTGTATGAGCTCTCAACAAATGTTTTTTTTATGTGTATTTAAAGAACAAAGAACTGCAGATCTCTGGAGTTTCATGAGAAACAAACTGTTCTAAATGGGGAAAATTTGTTTTTTCCAAGCAGAGAATACCACAAATGAGATGCTAGATGAATTCTTTCCAGCTATAGACAAGAGTGTGTCTCTGCTAATTACTTCCTGCCATATCATGTTGAAGTGGAAGGGTAGAGAAGCATAATTCAAGTCATGTGAATAAGTGTGTCGTGCTAATTTACAAAGATCTCTGGGTTTTGCTTAAATCTTGCCAGCATTTTCCATAAATTCTACTTTTCTGTCATTTCCTCTTCCCTCTTACAATTTTAGCCTGGATAGGGTGACAGACACTTCTGTTTTGTGCTGTCTTGATGAGAAAGCAATAAGGAAAAATAATTCTTAATGTTCTCTGTTACAGCTAAAAATCCAGTGTGGTGCTGCAATTGCTTTTGAAAGGCAATAACAGCTCAGAGACAGAACCTGATACATGGTGTGTAATTCAGTCTTCCTGGTACAAAAAGTTAGTTTGCTTCTTGAAGACTGAGTAATAATGCAGAACAGGTGGAGGGCAGAGAAGTAGACTCACAAAGAACAGAGGAAAGTTTCTGCCTGTTGTCTCACTTGAATGACTTTGACCAAAGGAGTCTTCAAGGGGATCTAACCTAGAATCAAAACAGAAAAAAATAATGTACCTGCCTTTTCTCTCATCAGCTTCTTTATATGGATTAAGGATGGCTTGACTGCCTCTTTTTTTCACCCCTCTTCCCCTTTATTTAGAAGTTTTGGGGCTGCCTACACTGCAAGATAGAGAAATGGTGAATGACATAAATGGTAACAATGAGCAAAGGAAGGATGGATGCCTAATCAGAAGGATTTAGCTATTTTAACTACCATTTACTAAAGGCTTCTTTTCTCAACTATTTCAAGTTTAAGCACTCAGTTTTATGAGATCTCATTATTAGACAAGAACAAAGTAGCTCAGCTACCATCTGCAGTTTTGTGGTTATGGCTATGTTGTATATAATTGTTTCTTCCTAACCCTATCAGGTGAAGGCTTTAAAAATAATTATAGTACCAGAGAGTACCTTGTGTGCTGCCTGTGCTTGTTTGCAGTCATAAACTGATCTGGATAACAACAGAGAGAAATTAAAGCTCAGTAACTGTCTCATAAAAATGTCTTGCTCTTTTTATTTCTCTAAACCTCCTTAAATGGGAACACAGCAAGGCTTGTTCCTTCCAATCCAGAGGTGTGAATAAGAGCATTTTTGCATGATAGAATTGGTTTCTAGAGTTGCTGGTAGTGTGTTGCAGGATGTGAAATACACCTTTTCTTGATTTCTATTCATAGCATAGGGAAAGCTTGAGGAGCTTAAATGTGAAAGGAGGGAATTTGCTGGCTAAGTGGTTAATGGTGGTAACCACCTACAGAATCTCTTCATGCTTTGTGTGCCACAGGCCCTTGAAATCAGCAGCCTGAACTATTGGCAGAAGTCTCTGGTTACTGATTAACTTACAGAGACACAAAAAAAGGGGGTCTCATCCTCCTTCAGTGAGGAGGAGTTCACACCAGTTAACATGATTTTTGAACCCCTCACAAACTGATGACCTGAACTCACCTGGGTGTAGACTGTGCTGTGATGATGAGCATCTTTTCAGGCACTGATGGTGAGAAATTTATTCCATTTAATCAGAGACGATAGTTGACAGCTGGGAGATATTTGCCTTCTACAAAGTATGAACTAATGAGCTAATATTTTCATTTTGATCTTTGGATTTTTTTCTTTTTTCCTAGTTTCTGATCCTTATAGCAGAAGGTGTTGGTGCTGTGCTGAAAGAAGAGAAAACTAACCATTTTGAGAATTTTTTTTCTAAATTTATCTGCATCTGCTAATTCTAATTCAAAACCTGTTCTTCTGATACTGAACTACTTAGTCAGACTTAATGATGACAATTTCTCTATCATACTTTTCAGCAAAGGTCCAGTAGGGATTAGTGGCTTGAGATATAAGATACAAGAATAAATCAAACAACAGCTTGGAGTTTTTGTGGATGTTGCAGCCTAGTTATAAGGTGAAGTCTTGGAGGCTTTATGGTTTTTAAAAAAGAAACTACTGGGATAGTTTTCCTTTTATAGTAATTTCCTTCAGTATCTAATCCAGTATCCTCTGCAAAGTGCCTGCTGTTTGAATAAATATTTACATAGGTGAGGTCATGTTGATATGGAAGTATAAAGTCCACACCAGTGGCCTAAAATATAAGTTAAAATGATACATAGGAACATTTATTTCAATTTTCTTATTTTACCCAAGTGTTGATTCTTGGATATCATGTTGGAGAGCTATGATTGTCACCCTATAAACCCACGCTTATTTGATTTCAAGTCTACACTCTATGTTCTTTTAAGTCACAGAAGTGTGACTTAAAATTGATTAAAATGGTCTAAAAATATGTAATTGGAAATATGAACTCATTGCTGGCTCTCACAGCTCTACCACTGAGTGTAGAATTGAGTCTTTTCTAATTTTTATAAAAATGAAAAAGTCAATTAAATTTAGATGTAGTCTGCCAGCTCAGCTGGAATCACTGCTTCCATGGTTAAGAACACAGGCAGCTAACTGATTGCCAGTGATTTAATTAAATCAGTTTTGATTCTTAGATGCTTTCAGCTTAGGAAAGTCATGGAAGTTTCACCACTATCTCAGACAATTCCATAACAAGTGTTTGTGGATATTCTCTTGCTGCCTGGTGGATGCTGAGCAGCTCCTCCATTGCCATAGAGGGGAGGAGATTTCACAGCCAGGGAACAGGAATGTGTTCTGACTGCAGTTCTGAGTGCCTGATGCTTTTGAACTTGATACCCTGCAGAAGCACTCCTGGGGCCATGGCCTGAGGTACACAGGCAATCTCTAGAGGTGGATCAAAGCTCAGATAGGAGCAGCCTCTTAAACTGCTTAAAAATGTGCTCATTTCTGCTACTGATCCTGCTTACCCTGCACAGCCAATGGTGAAGACTTGGTAGCCTGGTCCTGCTTACCCTGGTGTCTGGCTGGATGTTTAATAAACAAACTGAAATAGTGTTTTGCAGCTGTAGGATTTTGGTCGATTCCATTCTGCAGGTCAGGAACTCAGTTTTTATTGTGTTCAATAGTGTGAGGGGAAAATTTGGATTCCTCTGTCCTCTGGGGTTAGTTAAAACAGCAGATTCTGTAGCTGTGTCTCAAGTGTCATGCTTTCAGTAGCTCTTTTAGACCAGAGTAGTATTTCTTCTTCGTGCCTGTTGTTAGACATCCAAATATTTACGGTGTAAAATTGTTCCTTAAAACTGTGGCTTCTGGCACTTTCTAAACAATCTCCTGACATCTGGATGCTTTACTTGGCTGCTGTGTAGTTTTTTTGCCAGTGGCTGCAATTCTCCACAGTCTTGGCACTGTAGGAAAGCCCAGTACCAGCTGCTGGCTTCCCATGCACTAGATGTGACACCTTTAAATTTTCTCTTACTCTCAGGATTCTTCAGCCCTGTCCCTCTGAGTCTGGCCCATCTAGCAGTGCTTCCTCAGAACATGTTGCCTTCACAGATGGGAAACCATGGGCAGTGCTACACCTTGTCCCCAGCCCCGGGTTGGGTGGGGGTTCAACCCCACTGAACATGTTGATCCCTTCAGAAATGGTCACAGATGAGATTGTTCAAGCTTTCTGACCCAGAAGGGCAATCCAGAGCTATCTGGGGCTGATGTTTCTTGGGCCTCAAGGCTCAGGGCCTGCTCTTCCACTTCAATTGCAGGATAGATAGTGGTAAGCCTGGAAAAAAAGGAACAAAATCCTTAGCTACTCCTGTAGTGCCCTTTGGTGTGAATCTGTGCCCTTGAAACGAATTTCCAGAGCTAATTAAAGAGTGGCAGCTGCTATAATTATGCACAGAAAGTCACACGCCTCTAGCTCTACTTCCTCACTGTAATATTTGTGAAAACCTTAAAAACCTGTGTCCTCACCCAGCACTTTGGATTCTGCTGCCATCCTCCTTCCTCTGTGTCCCCACAAAACAAACCTCACCCACACACCCATGTCCTTTGCTGTCCAGGCAGTTGTCACCAGGGTTTTGTACCTGAGCATCCTGTCAACCTTCACCCGTTGAAAGGATGCTCACAAGGAGCTGTGCTCTGTTTGCCCATGCCAGCCCTTGGATCTTTCCAGCAGGTGGGTCCTTGTGTGTTGCAGGACCCAAGCAGACCCAGGAGGAGCTGGTTTTGCTGGGGTGCTCTCCCTGCAGCTCAGGTGGGTGCCAAAGCCAGGCAGGAATTTGAGCTCCTGTGTGTGGCACATCCATGGTGATAAAAATGATCTGCAGCGTGTGTGTGCCCCAGTTTGAAAAACTCAGTTATGGGTTTGGGAATGGGTGTCCTGTGCCACTGCCTTCCAAAACAGGGAGGAGGTCTGACTGATGCTCTTTTTCCTTAAAACAGCTTTCATAGCTATCAGTTCCCTCCAGTTGCTGACTTCCAGACCAGGTTCATGTTATCACAGACACCATGGGTGACTGTCACTAGATAGCAGCCCAGCTGGCCAGACCAGTTCCTCTGACTCACGGGCAGCCCAACAGATCTTCCATGTAAAAGAAGATCATAAAGATTTAATGCCCCTCTGCCTTTATTAGCCCTGTAGAGTTTCAGTTCACCCTGAAGGTAATAAGGTGACAGGCAAGGCAATTCCAAAAGAAAGTTTCTGTCCTGACAAAGATGTTGATGCAGACAGCTCTTGATCTCCAGACCATCTGAAGTTGTCTGCAGAACCAGTAATTGCATGAAGTTGGAGAATTTCTTTCTTTTGGGCTGTTGATTTGCATTAGCCCTGTTGTTTAGCTAGGGTTACACACTTAACTAAGTGTTTTTGTTAAAGCAGTCTAAAACTTACTGCCAAATGTAGAGATTTCATTTGCAAGCAGCAGAGCTGTAAAAAAAGTAAATCTCATTGCAGTTCACGAGAAAAAAGGTTTGCAGATGCCAGAATGGGTAATAAATCGAGTCAGGGGAAGTCAATTGTTTAAATAACTGCCCAGTTATGCCATAAAGTCTGATATTTAGATAGGAAAGCTGTTCCTGATCTGCTGTTAGTGAACTATCCCCATCACATTCAAGAAATCAAAAGAACAGAAAGTACTTCTCCAAAGTATGCTTTCAGGTCTGGAGTAAATTGCCAGCCATAAAAGAATCTGAATGGGGAAAAAAGAAATAAAATCTACCTTCCTTTCTGTTTGTGTAAAAAAGTTATTCCAGGAAAGCACCTGACAGATGTGGCACTGAGCTGGGACAGGGAGAGCAGGGCTGGAGTTGTGAAGTGATGGAGCAGAGTGGATGAGGGGAGAGGAAGAAAGGAAGAAGCATCCCTCTTTTCTTTGGGTGCCACCAGGACCTCCCGAGAGGTGTGTGGCAGCATGGGGTACCAGTGCTGCTGCTGGGACCAGTTGGTTATGGTGCTGAAACAGTGGTGGCTCTCATCATCTCCCACCTTGTCTGCTTCCCAGCTGTGTGAGCAGCTGACATCTCCAGCCAGACAATCAAAGGAGCTGCTGTAACTACAAAACCACAATGCAATTAGGCACAGCACCTCATGTCAGCAGAGCTCCCCTGGAGAAATGAACCTTTTCTTGAGTTTACTTTCAGCATGCAAATGTTACCCCTTGCAAATTCTCTCATTGTCAGACATGTTGAAAAAGCTTATATTTCTCAAAATCCCCTCCAGGGGTAAACATTTGATTTTATTAAGTTCTGTTATAATAGCTGAAACGATCATACAGTACTGCTTTCAATCCATATGCTTTTTAATGTAATAAATCTCTTTACTTTTTCATTCTCTAGCAGATAGAAAACTGCTGGAGGGCATGAAGCATTTCTTCTGATAAGTGAAATAGCGTGGCCCATAATACAGTTCTCTGGTGTGCCATGGCTCACTTGCCCTGCTTAAAACTTGCACTTTAAGTGGAACATGATTTATTTGCAGGTATTCTGCACGTGGGCTGCACCCATTTCAGTACTTTCCCTGAAATGTGTGTTTACTCCAAGCACACACTTAAGCTGAGGGATTGAAATACCTGATTGTGATCAGCATTAAGTAAAATGTCTGTGCAAAGCTGTGTGCTTTAGCAAATGGAAACAGAGTGTGGGAGTAGGAGGAAACATGATGGTGTCTCCTTAGTTTTTTTAATGTTTATAGCCCTGAGCTTTCATATTCTTTGCTGCATTTGAATGTGATTTTTTTCCCCCTAATTTGTCTAGTTGCCTTTTTCTTTTTTGTTAAACCACATAGGCTTTTTGAAAGATGTGTATGACATGATGTTGGATGGGAAAGTTGCTTTTAAGGTGTTTTTTTTAATTTGAAATACAGGCAAAGTGCTTACAGCAAGTTTATTTCTGCTGAGAAGCAGAACAAAACAAAGAACTGAACAGAGGTAGTATCTAAATATCTAAATATTAAATATCTATATAAACATTAGCTATTTGCTCCTGACCATCCTAAGTTGGGCCATTTATTTGCATGGAAGAAAAGGGAGATCATGCAGAAAGAAGACAAGAAAAGAACTACAGAGCAGACAAAACCAGTTTGCTGCAGTGCTGGGTAGGAGACTCAAAGTGGTGTTAACTGGGAGACACTGGTCTGACTGAAGTCAGGAGGACCACAGTCCTTGGAGATGATTGTGCTACAACTCCTATCCTCCTCTAAATGAGATGAAACAAGATTTTGTTGTGAAAGACTTGTGATAATGATCACCTGGCCCTGGGATCATGATGTTCAGCACACCTGATCTCAGCAGCTTCCCTGAGGACTGGGGATGTTTGCAGGATGCTGCTGGGGTTCCTGTTGGAGAGAGGTGAAAGTGAGTGTTGGGAAGGCAGTTAACTCTGAACCATGGCCAGGGAGGTAAGTTTTTAGTAACTGCTTAGAAAAACCCCACTATTGCTACCTTTTCTGGCCATGCAATTCCAGGCATCCCGTGTTCTTAGTGGAATAACAAGGCACAGGGACTCCCAGTGCAGTAAGGGAATGTGGGAGAGGAGAAGTGGAGCTTGGGACTGGAAGGCAAAAATGTTGGGTAGGAAAAGGAGAGTAGCACAGGGTTGTGCATCACAGATTAGATGTAAAGCTGGATGTGTTTATTAACAAACTGCTCCAGCACAATCACAGGAAAACTGCTTTTTTTTTTTTGTTTCAGTGTATGATAGTTTATATACTGCCTGAGATCCAGAGCCAGAGAGGTGTAGTGTGAGGGTTATTTCTGGGGATTTAGGATGAATCCTGTTTTATCTCTCTGCACGCCTGGCAGAGTTTTGTTATGGCTCTTGTAAGAGCACAAACAGTTTCATAGCTCTGGGTTCTCTGAAAACTCAAATTTTGCCCTCTTTGTTTCTGCTGAGGGTCACTGGCACATATCAACAGTCCTTACTGCTCAGGGCTGAGCAAAATGTAGGACCAGTTGCTTGTCTCATAGTGCCAACTGGCACTGAGAGGTCAGAGAAGAGCTCCAAGCAGTGCCTCTTCTTGTTCTGTCCATGCATAAATAGTCTTGGAGATGCTACATTAACTTCCAGAGAGATTGGTATGAAGGACGTTTTCATTTTGCAAAATGTTTAATGCTTTCCTATAAAATAATACTTTCCTATAAAATCACGTTAGACTTTTTTTTTTTTTAAAGGGATTTGCCTTTCAACTACTATTACAGTGCTGGTTTTGGAAGGCAAAGCAGGGTGATTGAATTCTCTGTGGATGAATGTTGCATAAAAGATTTGTAATCTTTGGCAATTAGAAAATTGTTGCTGAGGTTAATGGGGATATTTTTAACTTTTTAGGGCAGGAGCAATCTCCTGCCTCCGGGATGGAATTATTTTAATCAGTGTTTTAAAGAAGCATTTTCTGTGATGGTTTAAATAGACAAACATTTAAATCACCAACCTGAATTCTTATTTTATGTCCTGATATATCAGTTCACATTTCTGTTGTCTTGTTTCTGAGAAGGAGAATGGCATACCAATTATGGATTTGGTGAGATTTTTTTTGGCCCTGTGGGTATCCTAAGTGCAAATAAAAGCAGAACCATAAAACCAAGTAAGACCCCAAATGATGTATCTACATTACTGAGAAGTCACTGCGTTATTTGCATCTAGAATTAATTCTGTGCAACATTTGATACCTCTGGAGAGTGAATTGAGATGCACTGCTAGGACTTTTAAGGCCAGTTTTGTGGTGGAGGCCCTTTATCAAGCATCTCTGCCTGAGACTCTGTGGCCAGATTGTCCCTGACAAGGTCAGGTCCCATCCTCAGAGTCCAGTTACAGCTTGAGTTAGGGCAGCTCAGACAAGAATTGGTGCTGATTCTACCTGATGGAGCTAACCTCTTGACACAGCATGATGATAAGACTGGAATAATTTCAAAAACTTCACCTTCTTTTCCTCCTTTTTTAAAGTACTGGTGTCCTCATCTAGAGCTGCTCAAAGCCTCTGTCCTAGTGGCTCTGGTAGGACGTGGTACCTTGGTGTTACCAATTTAGTAACTATTTCTCTTAAACCTTCAGAGGCAAGTATGGATCATTTCTAGTCTATTATTTCTAATTAGTTATCTTATTAAGGTGATGGGTTATTTTCTCAGGTTTTGAGATATAAATTTGGTTAATAGATTTCAAATAACACGGGGTTTTTTGGGGTTTTTTTTTTTTTAAAATCCCCCATCTTTCATCTAACTTATCTGCCTCCTTGCAAAGAAGAGTGCTGGCCTGCCTGGTAGTGCCATACAGCAGCTCAAGATGGTTGTTATATACTGATTTTTACTGCAGGTTTGCATGTGATGACCAGAAATATACTTGGAGTAAAAGAGAGTATCTCTTGGGATGTGTTGGGGTTTGCACTCCATGCTTAGGGTTTGTGTGTTTGAAGCTGTTCACAGAATCTTTCAAGAGTGACAATTGAGAGAGCTGCTTCTGATGAACTGTAAAACAACATATGATGCCATGGCAGGAGAGCCAAAAGAAAGTGTGTCCAGCTGCATATTGGAATTAGCTGTTTGGAATGTAGGTTTTAAAAGCTTTTTTGGCATGTGGGTGGTGAGTCCCTTATTAAGGAAAAACCTGACTCTGAAAGAAGATGAAAATCATGTAGATGAATAACATGAAAGGCCATAACCTCAAAACTATTAGACTGAAGAGGTATTTTTACTGGAATGTGTTGTTTCCCAGCATAGCCAGTTGGTAGGAGACCTAAATACAATTGCAGTGACAAACAGTCAGGGTTTGTTTTGGTTTTTTTTTACATTTGTATTTAAAACTTGGCATTTTGTCTGTCACAGTGGCTTTAAGTTGACCTTGCTGTGCTTCTCATTCAAAGGATTTCAAAAGCATGGCATGAAAACCTATTCTGTCTCTGCAGACAGGTGCTTTCTGATCATTTTACAGGCTTCAATTTCTGCTTATGTTCCTTGGCTGATTGATACAAGTCAGCAACACAACTGAAAATAAAACTTTATAGTCCCCCTCTCCTTCTCCAAGTTCAAACTGCTCCTTTTTCCTCTCTGTTGGACGCTGACATTGGGAACTGTGTGCCTTCTATTACTTACTGTAACATCATCATCTGCTGCTGGGTTTTGCAGTCTTCACTTTAGTTTCTTAATGTGGTTGTCAAGAAAGTCCTGGCACCTGAGACCCAGCACCATCAATGCTTAGTTCACATCTCTACCATGGATCTTAGTGGGCATCTTTCATGCCAAAATAATGTCACTGACGTGTCCCTGTCACTTTGAGAAACCCTGATTTCAACCCTAGCCAAGCACTGAGCTACTGTCTGTCATGCTTTAAATCAGTTCTTTCAGCTTTTTGTTGTGAAATAGAATTTTTTAGTTTAAAAAGTGATGGAAGTTACATGGCATGAGTGTGAGAAAGGTCTCCAGCTCTTCGAGCTGGGATGACAAGGGTGAGGGACACTCCTGGTTTCTTGTTAACTCCCAGGCCCAGTGGCTGATTTGAAAGCTGAAACTCACCTTGGATGTCAGAGATTTGTCACACGTGTCCTGTGAGGCTGGCACTTCATCAGTCATTTCTGGAGCTGCAGGGGCTTTGCCTGGAAGATTCAGGAGGTAACAATTGAACTGAATTAACCTCCAGAGCTTCTCCCTGGTACTGTGTAGGGGGAGAAGCTGAACATAACCTGTGTGCTCCCCTGCTTCTCTGGAAGGGGGACTTGGTGTTCCCTTTTTTTTGCCAACAAGAGTCTTTCTGTGTAGGGAGCTGATGGCAAGACTAAAGACTTTGCAATAATTTGCCCTCTCTTGGGCACCATGAAGGAGAGTCACTGCAAGCACAATCTCTTGCTTGCCATTTAACTGCTGCAGGTGTTGCAGTGTGGCTTCCTGAGGCTGTACTCTTCTTTTTTCTCTCTAATTTGCTGACATTGAGAGTGAAATAAATGCCCCAGAAGACTGAAATCTTCTGGAAGCTTTGAACCAGGATGTGAACACAGCAGCAATGTAGAGGCTGGAATTGAGCATGGGTATTGTTTGATGATTTAAATAAGGAAAGCAAAGTTAGATTGGGGAACATAGGGTCTTTTTAATTCTTTTCTTAAAAAAAAAAACAACCCTGGAAGATCAAGTTCAGTGTTTTTGGTTTTGACTTGCAAAGTTAATAAAACATTTAAGGCTACCTGATCTTCCTTAATTGCAAGTTCTGTATCACCAGAAAATTGCCCTTTGCAGTGAGGGGTATTTCAAGGTGAAGAGGGATGAGTTAGAAGCAATAAAAGGAAATTAAATTAATTAAAATGAGAGTGAGGTGCCTGTGTTGTACCCTGCCTCTGTATAGCCACGTGAGGAGGTGAAATCAAAAGGACCAGCTGAAGAAGGTGTGTGTATACCCCAGCTGAACAGGAATCTCACTGTGGCCTAAAGCTTATGGATTAAACAACCCCCAGCACTCCAAAGAACCTCCAGGCATTATTTTTGTGCTGCCAGAATTAGTGAGACACTGGGGGGGAAAAAATAAATAATAGATTAGGTGTGCTCCAAAGAACAAATAGGTAAATATTTTGTAAGAAGAAGTAATTATTGGTAGGAATGAGGTAATGGCCAGGCCCTGAGCTGCCAGAGGGTCAAAATTCCCCAATAAACAGTTTCAAAAGGCATCAAGTGTGTGGAAAAGCCATGGACACCACTGCTTAAGTCATCCTCAAGGACCTCCAGATGAAAGCCACCACCAGTCCTGACAGAAGCAGTGACAGCACAAAAATATCTGTGTGAGGGGGGGGAGCAGCTGGGAGGAGAAGTTTCTGAATTTTGCTGGGTATTCCTCAGCCTCTTGCTTCCAGTTGCCTTAATTCCAAAGCTCTTGAGAGAAGAGCAATTTGTTGTTGAGGATACAAGTGGAAAAGAAAAAGGTGGGCACTCTGGTGTGAGTTCCTGTGTTGGACTCAGAGGTGAGACAAGAGTACAATAGCAAAGCCTCTTCTGATTGCAGTGCACCTTAATGGATAATATATATTTAACTTATATAGTGTATATATAATATATATTATATAATATATATATAATACCTTAATGATTCATATTCTGCTCTATGACAGAATGAGTACTAATTACTCATCCTGTGACTTTGTTATTTTATATTCAGCTTTCTAAGGACAGGCTTTAAATCCTAATATCTTGTCTTGAAAATGGAATTCCAGTCTGAATTTGACGTTTTGGTTGGGTTTGGAACATGAATAGGGAAGCTTGTGCTGGCCAGCACTACATCTGGATTCCAGCAGAGTTAGTAAATCCTCTCTTTTTCCTCATCAAGCATTTAAATTTGCATATGTACTCATTTAATGAATCAAGTGTGGGGAGGAACATCCCACGTGTTTGGCCGTAGTGCAGATGTAAATAGCAGTGCGTCAGCTCTGAAACATTGCTGTTCTCTTAAAGTTGAAAGCAAATAATAACCATAAATGTTTCGTGCCCTGAAAGTATATTGTCTAGAGGCTTCTTAACAGCTAAGAGAGGACTGTCTTAAAATGAAATCTGTTCTTACATGTGTCTGTGTTTAAAATCGGTGACAGTTCTGTTTGTGTCACGTATAGGTACACAGCTTGGTTGTGATTTGACAGTAGGAGATGGTTACCCTGTAATCCTTGCTGTGTTAATGCACACTGGGTTTTTCAAAGGAGAAGCTGGGAGAGGTGTTTGGAGCAACTTTTAGCTCCCTCTTCATAAAGGTTGCTTGAAACTGTCCTAAAAAATGAAATTCATACATTTTTAAAATCGCCAATACAGTAAAAAATGTGGATTTATGTCAGCTGAATAATTCATCCCTCTCTGGTTGTAATCCTGATGCCACTGCTGCCTTTACCCCTGCAGATGAGAGAACTCATGACTTCTTTAGTTGCAGTCATCTAGAGAAAATGGAAACAGAACTTTGAGACCAAAAAAGAAAAGATTTTGTGTGCGCCAGCACGTAAGGAGAGAGATGAGGAAGAGCCTGAAGAGGATAAGAACTGCAGCTTTGTGCAGCTTTATCAAATGCATTCCTGCTTTTTGTGGGGATGCCTGGGACTAGCAGTCTGTCCTCTCGTGATTCTCCCAGATGGTGTTTTCAGTCCTTGTTTGGCTGACAGAAGATGCCTGGAATGACAACTATTTATTGTGTCAGGGGAACGCCTTGGGTGGACAGCGGCCTCGCGCTGCGGGAGCTCGTTCAAAGGCTGGAGCCACGTGTGCTAATATGGGAAAAGAGGCCATGAAATGCCTCTGAAGTAGGAGAGAGAATCCAGTTAACAAAGCTTTATTCCATCTTAAGGTGCATCCCTTTAGCAAGAAGCATTGGGATATTTCACCAACTGAAAAAGACCGAGAGGCCCGACTGAAAATTTGCTTTTTGGAGGCTACTGCTGCTCATTGACATCATGTATGAGAGCCAAATGCTGGGAATGAAGAGGTCAAGCTCAGCTCTAGGAGATGAAGGAGAATCTGTGAGCATTATTGGTCATTAGGCCTCCATTAATCAAGAGGGTGTTGAAGATTTGTTATTTCAAACTGTTCCAAGTGAAAAAAATAGGAAATGTTTTCTTAGAACCTCGGTGAAGTTGTGTGAGCATGTCAGGGGTTGAGCATTTGCTGTGTGTTTTAAATCTGCCATTCAAATGGAGTGGTGACACACAGAAACTTGTTCCACTGAGTCTTTCAGAGTGGAAACCACATTTTGCTTTCAAAATATTTTGACTACCCCTTAAGGGGTAAACATGACCCCTTAAAATTAGTTTTGCATTTATTATTGGATTTATTAGTCCAATCTTAAGTTAATGCCATCTTAACATAGGACTTCTCTTTAGGGAAATAATTCAGTTTTTAAGCCTGGATGTAGTCATACTCATGCTTGGTGATTATGTGAGCTTCCTCAGTCCCATAGTGCTTCAGCCTGGTTTTGAGGCAATGAGCATCCTGTGGTAAATGCTGATCAGTGTTTCAGTGCACATTCTCTTTTTGAAAAATTAAGTTTGAAAAAGTGACTTTCAGTTCTTCAAATACTGAGAGAAGTTAGGAAAGAAGAGAATCTTCTGCCCTATTCTAAAGGCTGTTAATCTTTTATAAGTACAGCTTTTTGGTCTGCATTTGATTCTTACTGGATGTGCCAAAACCATGATTTTTTAAATGTATTTTTCAAATTTCTGAGCTACTTTGCAGAAATCCTGCATTGATGTACTTCTGGCTGGAGGACTCTTCTGTGCTGAAGATGAAAATGTTTATTTTATCAACTGAGCAACTGTGTTGCAAGAGAGCATCTTATTCTGAGACTGAGGGACGTGGGATTAGACTTTTTGGGAATGACCATTACAGCTGTGATACAAGCTGAAGGAGACTTTCTAGCAAATCAAGTCTATCTGGAAAAGAAAGTGAAATAGTTTGAATTAATCTTATTTTTTTTCCATAGAAGCAAAAGCAGAAGTTGAAGCAGAACTCATCTGTAAGCTGACAGCATTTTGACAGGACACAAGCAGTTGTCTTCAGTGCTCAACAGTTCAATGATGGAGAAAAAAAAATAATAGCCTTGCTATTCCAGTAGATCTCAAAATATTATTCTTAGCTACAACAGAGTAGAAGGATCAGATAAATGTAGTATAATTACCTTCAATTAGCTAATTTGTCCTTTGACACAAACATCTATTTGCTTTCAAACCCTATTGAATGCCTGAGTGGAAAAAACATTTCAAGTTAGAGGTCAAACAGTGAGGCTCAAGGTGTTACAAAAAGACTTTTGCACATGGAAGATCTCCAGTCAGTGTGCAGAGCTGGCAGGGAGTTGATAAATCTTTGCAGGAGTGGTCACTGCAATGAATTCCTGAGCTGGGAGGTTCCTCTGGCCTCCCACTGCAGCACTGCCTTCCAAACACCTAGAAGTGTGCTGAGTTTTCATGCATACTTTTTCATTTGATTATTTCCCACTTGGTGATTTTCTCCAGCTCTGGAAGATGTCTGTAGCAGGATGCCTCTCAGAAGCAGCCTGTTGCTACCTTCTCTTGCCTCTCTGAGTTCATGTCCTGGTCTTCCCCATCTACTTTCTGCTTTCTCCTACATAAAAACCTTGCACTGAAGTGTGCAGCCCTCTTCTGCTCTCTGTAGTTGGGGGATAATGTATTGCCTGGTACTAATGGTGTTTTGAATATGTGGCAGTATGTTCAAGTCACAAGTAACTACTGCCTTACAAGGGAAAAAATTTCTTTGTGATGTATTAAGATGCAGTTGGTACTCTTAAATAGGCCTGAAATCAAATATCCAGTGGGTGCTTTCAAATATACAGAAAATTAAATACCTATTTCTTCTGAGGAATGATTATATATATATATAAATATATTAAAAAATGAATGCTTTCCAAGAAGTGGCCCTCACTTTGAATTACCAGAAAGACCCACAGTACTTTTACCACAAAAATCACAGGTGCAACCTAATTCTTTCTCTGTGACAAAGCCTCTGTGCCTACAAAAATCCTTTCCTGCTGTTGAGTTAGAGCTGGGGTGTCTGGAGAGAGGGAACATCCTAGGTGTTGGTTAAATGTCCAAGTGTTAGAAGAAATTTACTTATCAGTGTGTCTTTTCATTTTGCTTCTGGCTGCTCTGTATGTCAGATAAATGTATTTATTCACACACACACGTGGACAGACACTTGCTTACAAGACCTGCTCTTTAAATGCAGAAATAAAAATCCTCAGCGGAATACTGGGCATGAGACTTCCCACAGCAACATCTTAGATTTCTATTTCATGCTAAATTCAGGTCCCATTGTGGTGAGAATGAAGTAGAGGGAAATCCAAAATGCAGGCTGCCTGGAGCCTGGAGGGCAGCAAAAGGTTTCAAGAGGCAGAATGGGAAATTTGCTTTGATTTTGCAGTTTTGGCCCCCTTTCACCAATTCCCAGTAAGCAGGATCCAACTCTGTGGATGAAAGAGTTGAGAAAATGCTATTTTAGCAGGTGCACTTAAAACCTGTAACAGGTTCTGACTGGTCTGATGGCCTGGGGGGAGTTTTTCAAGAAAACCTGAGGCAATGGCTGGAAAGCTATGAAATTCTGGGTGATGAAAAATCCCCACTAGCCTGTTAGCCTTGTGGAGATGCAGATGTGGCAGCAATCAGCATCAGGGAGCAGTGCCAGCACCATGAAGAGGTCCCTGAGGGTCCTTTGCCTTTCAGGGGCCCCTGGTGTTCTCTGCCTTTGAGAAACACCTGCAGCACAGATGCTTTTGTACCCAGAGCATGAAAAAGTCTCCTTGTCATGGGGAATTTTTGTGTTGAAACAGTTGTCTGAAATCTTTGGCAAACCTTTAATGTGGTAAATGTTTAGCTGGCTCTTTGAGTGGAGTGCTCTGGACCTTCTTTAAGGAGAAGAAAACAAACCCCATGTCAGCAGAGAACCTCTGAGTTTCTGCAGTCAGCAGTGCTGCCTGAAGCTAGAGCAGGTATGGCAGGGGATCTGCCAGAAGTATGGCTTCCTAAGTTTCTTTCCAAACCCATAAAAATTAGTTCTAAACAGCCTTCCCCAGGCATGTCTTCTTTTAAGGGTCATCTCTCCACAGAGGCTGCAGGAGACTGGAATGTTGCCTGCACTCCAAAAACCACAATTCAAACTTTTCTGTCTCACTGTTAGATTAAACCTTCATGGACTTTGCTTCACTGTGCTAAAAAAATAATAATAAATCCACCAAAAAAAAAAAGGGGGGGGTGTTCCTGTTTCCACAGTCCCTCTTGGATTCTGTCCTACTAAAAACCCAGCACCTTGTCAGCCAAGCAGGTTGAAATGAGGTTGTTTTATGCAGCTTTCTTGGCAATTCCTCCCTAAGCCAAAAGGTGTGTGGCTGTGTGGGGTTTTCTTGCTTATGGCCTGCTATATCATAGCAAACAAACAGGCAAAATAAAGCCCTGAGGAGCTTCTGCACCCAGATGAGAGTATTTTTTTTAAGAAGCTGCTGTGTTCTGGCCAGTGAAATTACCTAAAGCCAAGCAAGTGGTTCAGAGCCCCAGGTGAGCAGAGGCAATTCAAGGGAGCACAGTACTGGGGTTCCACCAGTTGCATCTTTTCCAGCACAGCACCCAGCTGTGCCTGTGCTCACAGAAATGACATTAATTTATTCCAGCCAGCATGACTGAGGCCACAAAAGTGGTTTTTATTTCTCAGCACCTCATCTCCTGAACCAAGCAGTGGGTTGGGGTGTGAAGCCGATCTGCAAGAGGCTGTTTCCCCTCCCTGCTGCCCTGATCTTGCCTTGCTCCTGCCCTGACACTTCTCTGCCCACCAAGAGCAGCTTCAGGAAGCTAAGCTGCCAGAAACTGGTTCTTTCCACCTGCTGTCTGCAGGCATGAAGTAACCCCAGAGCTGCTGGGAAGGGAGGAAAGGGGACATGGGGCAGGGGCCAGCCCTTAGCTGGGTTACACTGCCCAAGCATTGCCATGGGGGGTTAGTGCTTAGGGGCTGTAGGGTGGGTGGTTGGGGCTTGATGATCTTAGAGGTCTTTTCCAGCCTTGGTGATTCTGTGATTCATTTCAGGGACTTGTGTTTTTCTGTGTAAACTTGACATAAAGAACCTGTTTTGCCTTGCAAGGGCAGTGCCTCAGGGTAGGCTCCTTGGGGCAATCTTCAAGGATTTTAATGAGTCACTCTCTGCTTTTTCCTACCCCCCAATCTTTCTGTGTGGCTTTTACACCTGTGTCTCATCAGAAACGTTTTTCCTGTTCCTTTTCAAACCCTTCAGTGCCTCTGAAGAGTAGCTTAGCTCACTCAGCCTTGGTGTGACAAGTACTGACTGCTGACCTCTTGCTGCATGCTTTTTTCTTTTTTTCTTTGCATGTCTGGTTTTGGATATTAAACTACTTGTGGTTCTGAGTCAGTCTGGGAAGCTATGGGAGAGGTAATTGATTCTTTAGAAATGTTCCAGAGGTGTGGGAGACAAATAGTGCAGCCTCTCTGCGTGGCTTTCTTTTCTTTTCTGAACTCCAGCAGCAGAAGGCAGTCATAGTTCATGCCTTGCAAAAGAATTATTTGGTGGCCAGAAGGCAGGAGAGGTAATTAAAGTGGTGTTTGAGTGCACAGGCTTGTGTGTGCATCCTTTCTGCTGGGGTACAATGAATTAATTGTCTCTGCTATGATAAACTGCAGATTTCAGTGTGCTTCCTAATAGGTGAGACAGAGTAGAGACAGAACAAATCCCCCCCAAAGGCTGTATTAATATTCAGTACAGAGTTAACAGCATTACAACACTACAAAACAGACATAACAGAGAGAGAAGAAACTTTGTGGGGGTTGAATCCGAGGACTTTCTGATCTAAAAGTAGCTGCTGCACTTTGGGAGCTGAAGAATCTTGGCAGAAGGAGTAACAGCACTTCTTCCTTCCAGCCATTAAAAGGCAAGTAAAATATAGCACTGGAAAGCCTTTACATTTTCAGCTCCATGGATTCCATTGGAAAAGCTACACAGGTCTCCTGGCACCACTCCAAGCCTGTGGAAACTCAAGTGGTGAGCCATCACCTGGAAGTTTTGGGGTCTCTTAAAATGCAGGATGTCTTTTTTGTGATTTAACTTCCCTCAGTGTGTGTGTGACTCCCATGTTAACCTAGATCTTGTATGCTGAGCAGCATTCTTCATGGTAACTTTTTCTTCTGAGCAATGTCTTGAGGAGGAAGGAGTAGCCTTTAACAAAGTGGCTGACACAGAGCAATGTATTCCTAGGAAAAGTGTGTCCAGCAGTGGTTGGAATAGGAGTTCCTGGGGATAAATGTGCTTGGTGCAGCAGAGGATGGTGGTTCAGCTCTAAAGCAAGATGGTAGTGATAAGCTCCCCCCAGAAAATCCACAAATAAAACCTGTGTCATATTAACCCATCCTTTTTTGCATGATCTGGTTGCAAAATACTTAGTATTCCATACTTTGTATAGCTATTACTCCTTTTTTTGCTTAACTGAATGAGATGCTGTTATCAGTTTAATCAGGAGTTGAAGCTGGAGCTCAGGCCCTGCCTTCATTTGAGCCAGCATTTAACATAGCAGTCCATTTTCATCTTACTGAAATGACATATTAGCACATTCCTTTAGCAAGATAGGTTTTGTTCTCTTGCCCTCACTGGCTGCATTTCACAGGTTCTCAGTATTACAGTTTATTTTCATTTTTTAATTGGAAGTGTGTGTGAGTTTCCATGCAGCTGGACCTCTGGCATACTCTCACCATTGTATTGGTTTTTAATTCCTTTAGTTTGGAAGCAGGTGTTCCATTTGATGTTTGCCTTGTGTTGTGTCTTCAGTATAGCAAAAATTCAAAGTCAGAGATTATCTAATAATAACTGAATTTTCTAAATAAGGCCTTAAACACTGCATTTTCTTGCAGTAAGAAGGATGCATTCATTGCTTTTACTCCTGAGTGTAACTGAGTGGTAGATGGGAATCAGCTCTGAGCTGATGGATTTCAGACCCTGGGGACTTAAAGTGTTCAGTGGGTGGTTTGGGTCTTTGCAAGGTGTATTTTTGTCTGGGTGTGGTTAGTGGGGTGTGTCTTCTCAGGGGAATCAGTCTGTGGTTCATGGTTCAGCAAATGATACTGAATATTTCTGAGTGCTTCAGAAATCTTAAGAGCAGGCAGAACAAAATCAAAGGTAAACAATTAAATTTAAAAAAGCTCCCAATGCATTTAAGATTATTCTATGGGGAAATCATACAGTACTTCCATGGAGAAAACAGTCTGTTCTTAATTTGGACTTTAATAAGGACTTTAAATGGAAAATTAAAAAGAAAAAAAAAAAAGAAGAAAAGAAGATCAAACAAACAAAAAATGTTCAGAAATGAGCTGGAGAAGAACAGTGTTTGGAGATGACTTTTTAAACCCTGTTTGCTGTAATATGGGTGCTCATCTCCCTGTCTGCCAGTGATGATGGGGGTTCAAATCACAGGGGCCCTTCTGATAGGAGCAGTTTCCCTCTTTTGGCCTGGGGCTGTTGTTAGTGACAGCTGTGGCAGCTCAGAAGGATGGGGTTTGGTTCAAGGTGAAGCCTTACAAAGATGAACCATAGGTGAACCATAAAAGTGGTTGCCAGTTTGGTAGCATCAGTTCAGAAATTCAGCCAAGTTCACTTGAAAATCATCGTCCTGAGTTACATGAATAAGATTGTTTTAACTTTTTTCCTCCACATCTCTTAAGAGAAGTGTGGCTGCTAATCCTGCCAGACATGGCAGAAGTGTATGGTGAGCTTATAAACAGATCAGCAGATGGATTTCTTGAAGTGCTGCATTATTCCCACTTCAGAGCACAGAATTTGCTGGGTTTGTTTATCTGCCTGATCTGCACTCCAAATAAGCCAGTGCTGACACTTAATTTTAAACCAGCAATGACACTGATGCATTAAGTTTTGGAGGCAAAAGTGGGGTTTTTTTTCTCCAAAATAAATTGCACTGTCCATCTACATTGAAAATGTTCAGATCAGAGAGCATAGAAGGTCCAGCACAGATCACTGCCAGTCCACTAGTAAGTGTTAATGGAACTTTGTGAGGGGGAAAAAAACAGTGGCTTATGCTTATAAAAATAAAGGTGAATGTCTCATCTCACTTTCTTTTAAAAAACCTTGGAGACAGACCTGCCTGTGGCAATGCATAAGGTGATAGGAGTATCACTTAATGACCACTTAAATTTTATAACCACTTAATCACTTTATCACCAGAAGAAGAGCTTGTGGAAATGGCAGTGAACACAATAAAAATGACTTGGCACTTCCATCTGCTGAGTACCAGCCACAAAAGAGGTGTCTTTGTGTTAAAAGCACATTGTATGACATAAGGCAGCCAAGCTGGTGGTGAGAACTAAACAACTTGATAAAAATCCCTGTACATGCTGAAAACAGCTTCAGATGACAAGTTGGAGGGGGTGAAAATGATAAATACTTCACAATTGTAAGGGCTCTGAGAGATCTGAAATTAGACTTCCTGTTTTCTTAGAATTCATTCAACCTGATCCCCAGCCAATGTTTTGGAGGAGTTAAATAAGGTCACCAAAAAATAACCTCTGATTTTCCAATTGATTCCCTGCAAAATCAGTTACACTTCAAAGTACACTATTCTTGAAAAAAAAAAAAACCACCATGGTCTTGATATTGGTGTTTTATAAGTTTCCTTTCCAGAGCCTAAGGAAGCCAGTGAATTAATTCTTTTATATATATGCCTGGTGGGAATATTAACTTGCTTTTAATGGGATGCTTGTCAATAAGGATTATCATATGTGGAAAGCCTGGTGTTTTATCAAGAATTTAGAAAGTGAAGGATTAAACCATGTTGCTAGAGCACCAGTAATGAAAGAGAGGCTGGAAGCATAGGAACTCAGTTACATTTATGAAAATGATTTGGATAGTTTAGAAAAAATCCCAAATGCTCTGAATCTCTCTGAAGATTTCAGTAGGGAAGAAGCCATCTCTGGGGCTGTGTTTGGGGCTGTCAGTCAGGATGGGGAGAGCACACTGTCCTCTGAAGAGGTACAAGTCCTCAAGCTTAGAACTGAAATACTTTGCTGTCACACCTTGCTGGTGTATCCAGGGCTGCTTGGAGCTACCTTGTCCCATCCCAGCACTGCCTGAAGTAATTTTGCCAGGTGTCTGCCACACCAGGGAAGGACCACGTGCCAGGCAGGGAGGTGGCAGCACTTCTGGAGCACCTCAAGACCTCTCTGAAGGTATGGTGAGCCCTCAAACACTTCCTGAGCTCCTTTCACCACTTCCATGTGGACACTCTGCTCTCACACCTGAGGCAGTGATATTCCATGTTCTTTAACCTCTCAGAGTCTTGTCTGTTGAGACCTAAAGAACATGAAGAATGAGGAGGAACTTTCAGATTCTATTCCTAAGGTTTCAAAGCACACTGGTAGGGATTTCATCTCCTGCCTAGCAGTCCCTCCAAAGTTGATGTTTGTGCTGGATCTGCCTGTCTGCTGGTGCACTGGGCTGTCCCCACAAACTCTCTGCACCTCAAACTAGAGAGATACTGAAAATAGGAGGGTGTTTTCTGCCTGAGAGGAAAACCAAATCAGATTCATTTTCACTTAGCTGTTCTTCCCTGCTCTGCTGTGTAGCCTGTTTTTTGTACAGTTATTTTTATAGCAAAAGCTGTTATTCAATGACACTATTCTCATTCATGATTTTATGCAGGTTTTGCAAATTATTGCACCCTTGCCAGCATCTTCCTTCCTAAAACTCTCTGATCTTCTCTGTAGCTATTGCAGATCCCATGACCCCAATTGCCTCAGTGTAGTCCTCAGTGCTTTCACATTTCATCTCTTCTTGTGCCTTAGGTCATCTCCCTCCTCTCTTTCCTATTTCTTTTTCAGCACTTTTTTTGTTTTGCTTAATCTTTCTTTCCCTGTGTGCTGGGAGAGTCCCTGGCAGCTGTCCTCTCAACTCTTCTTTTTCTGCTACAGCTGAAGGTGAGACATCCACCTTGCACCCCCTGTTCTCTGAGCCAAGCTGTCAGTGTTCTGGCCAAGCTCTGCTCATCTATCCCTGTTCCTATTATCATTTCCTTGACTGACAGTCTATATATCTGGGAACTAAATTTTGCCACATCTTGACATGTGCTCATCAATTTCCTCAGACCAGATGTGTCTTGGTTTTTTTTTTGGGGGGGTGTTTCTCAGCTGGCTAACAAGTCCAACTGCTCCAAACTAAACACTGAGGCACTTTCTCCACTCTATTCCCACTCATTAATATGGGTTGGATCCAGTGGTTTTCCAGACCTGTTGGTTATACCAAGTCCTCCTCTCTGGCTGGGCTCCTGCAGGTCAGATCCACATCATGTCTTGGATACAGCACTGTCCAACTTCACTTTTCCTTGGAAGGAATCCTGGATTCCCATTGCCTTGTTCTTATCTTTCCAGTGTGTTTCTATACAACCTGTCTGGGCCTCAGAGGAGGTTTTCTGGTTTTAGTCAAGTGAATTGTAGGCTGTGATTTTGTGGGACAAGTGTGCACCCTTCCAGAGGAGCTTAACACACTTCAGACAACAGGGTCTGGTATAGAAACATGTAATACAATAAAAGATTTTTTTAAAGCCACTGCAAAATATATTCAAATATTTTGTGGGGTTTTTGTCAGCTTTGCACATTAACTGCTCACTCCTGTAGCAAGGTCTGACTGTGCTTACTGAGTGCTGATTTATTCCTCTGCTGGAGAAGTCATCCTTCACTGCCTGGCTAGATTTACTATGCAAGTTTATCACTTAGTAACACAAATGTGAAACAGAATCGGGGGAAGAGGGAAAAAGCATTGATAAATTTGTTACATGTAATGGCAAATGGATAAGTTCCTTATTTTGTAGCTATTTGTAAAGTTTTCTGCACACAGGGAATCTAAGAGTGCTCTGCATCCACCTGTTGCACATTCAACACTTCTCACATGGAAAGAGAGTGAGGAATTCTCTTTCTGTGCTTTGACACTTTGTGGATTTCTCATTAAATCACCCTGATGGAGTCACCAGCAGGAAGAAGCACTCCACTAATCTGATGAAGTTCTGGGCCCACAGCTAGTTGAAAAAATTCATCCCTTTGCAGAAACCACAGGCACTTTCCCAACAGAGAGCAGTTGTGCTTGGGTGCAGTGAGGAAAAGGAAAGAAAGCAAAGAACAACAATGCATTATGTGTGACAGTATGAAACAAAAAATAGCAAAAAAGCCCCAAAATCTGCCTGCCCTGCATGGTGTCTTCATAGAAGGCAATTGTTCCTGCAAAGCTTTTGCTCTCTTTGCCTCCTTATTGTGTTGCTGGAATGTCAGCCCACTCAGGGGCAGGCTTGGCTGTTTTGACAGAGGAGCTTTTTATTTAATGATTAGCTTTGAGGACGAGGCTTTGGTTGGTAGATACCTTGTTAAAACTGTTTTTTCCCTGCTTATTTAGAGAAAACTGGAGTAGGTTCATCTAAGTGTCACTTCTGTTTGCAGAGTAACTCAGTCCACTGGTATGTTTTAGTTACATCCCCCTGGAGCCTGATGTCATCTGGTGAGCTTGGAGGAGAGGTAGGCATCTAAGTGACATACTTGCAGCATTACAGAACTGTGGGAAAAATAAATGTTTAAATGTTCAGCCAGTGCCAGCTAACCAGTGAGTTTCCCACACCAGAGCCAGCCCTGCAGCCCTTCCTCAGGTCTGTGTCTCCCTCTTGCAGATCTCCCTCACAGAAATCACAACATTTACTTCTGCTGATGTTTGATCTTTGTAATTCAGAAAGTGTCTAATATAAACTCAATGAATTCAGTAGATTAGGCCCTAATAATTTCAAGACAGATTGGCACAGGTTAGCTATCACAGGGCTGAGGACCATGTAAGTATCTGGCTACATGTTTAATGACACAAAATAATAAAACCCAGCTCTCCTATAAGCAGTAAAAAATGAGGAATAGAAAAGCACTGATTGACATTTAGTTGTAAAGTGAGTGGCTTCAGGATGTGAAGGGCAAACACTTTTGGGTTTATGTGGTGAAATAAAGCTCCAGAGTACGTACAAGACATTATTCCCAGTCTGGGAATGAACCCTTTCATGGCTTTCCATTTGGATGTGGGTCCTTTCTATTTAGAGAAGAGAAAATCCTCTGCCTGTGCTGTGGGCAGCTCCCTAGGAACCACCAGAAACTTGAAATCACTCCTCACAGGACCCTGTCACTCTTCACAGCTGTATCAGTTGTGGCTTTCATTTCTTACCAGGGTCTGTCTTGTCAGCACAAAATGCTTTGTGTTTGACTCCTTTCTCTCCAAACCCACCCCCACAGCTGGATGGCTTCTGAAGGGCATCAGCAGGGATTAGTAAGGTGGTCTCTGTCTTTAATGTTTCCTGCTGATTAATGAAAATGTGCACTTCCTCCTGACCTGCCTGTTCCTGCTGCAGTGTTAACACTGGGTTTGTATTTAGATACCAACTGCTTTCCTCAGGAAACTGAAGGAATTAACCTTTTGGGAATAAATACTCCCAGATAACATTAATATGAAATAAACACAATCATTTAACTAATCAAACAGTCCAGATTATCAAAAGTTGTTTTTCATTTTACAGTCTTATAAATTCATAACAGTTTTGGACATCAGAAGAAAATGTTTCACTGTGAGAACAGTCAGACCTTGGAAGAATCTTCCCAGGGAAGTGGTGGGTTCCCCAGCTCTGGACACTTTCAAGACTTGGCTTGAAAGGGTGCTGGGCCTCTCATCTAAAGGGTGCTCCCACCAGGAAAGCTTGGACCAGATAATCCTTGAGGTCCCTTCCATCCTGGCATTCCATGACTCTGGGAGCATAAACACCACTGCCTCCTTCATTTCTTTGCTTTTCTCTTAAACTCTCTCTCTGGCTGATGAGAATATAGCCATACTTTGAAAAAAAAAAAAAAAAAGAAAACAAACCCAAAGCATTATTTGGAAAAGTCCTCTTAAAAGGCACTCCCTTCATGGATTTGAGAGTATAACTGTCAGTTGGCAAAAGGTTCAAGGAAAAATCACATCATAAAACATACAAACACAGTATTAGGGTAAAAGTTTGGTATGTGTAGTAAATGTAATACAAGTCTGCTCACAGCCTTTCCTAAATAGGTGCCTCTTGCAACTACCTTGCTTCCCACTTACTTTAAAAGGTTTAGGATTTCAACCTTTTCAATATGTTAAAGTTTCAAAATGTTCAAAATGTAAAGTTTCCATTTCAAAAAATGTTACTGTGGGTGCCACCTCCTCAGGTGTTTTCTAACCTGCCCTGTGGAGCCAAGGAAGCTTTCCAGCCATTCCTTGGAAGCTGAGAGGTGGTGGTGGAAGGTGACCTGCAGGCAGGTGAGCAGCCTGGGGTGCATGGCTGCAGCATCTCTTGGCTTTCACAGTCACAGCAGTCTTGCTTTTGTCTGCCTTGATCTTCAGTGTGATAAACAGACAGCAAAGTTTGGGTTTCTTCAGGAATGTGTTGCGGTGAAGCACGCAAAATATTTTTTTCAGAATGAATTGGGCTAAAATTTAAAAAAAATACTTTAAGGTCAGGTTACATGGGGTATTTTCCCCCAGATAAAGGAATTCTTACATTGACTTTACAAGCCTGTTACTAGGGCCTTTATGGGATACACCAGAGGGACAGGCTGGCTGAGTAATTACAGCAGCAGCCTTTTCTCCATTGCAGAGTTCCTCTGTGACCTTGACACTTTTGTGTGCTTCATTTCTCTGTGAAGCAAGGAGAAAAACCCTTCCTAGCACTCCAAATGTCTGAATACAAACACAACAAACATCATGAGCCCTGTAGGTACTACAGTCTATGTTAAAAAAAAAAAAAAGTGCTATTGTTCCCAAAAACATATACCTTTTAAACAAACAGTTGCTTCAAGGAACAATCCAAAATAAGGATTGTTTTTATGAGGTTATCTGTGCATTTGGTCTCATTAGACCTAATAAAGTTCATTTTTATCTCAGCAGGGAAGTTTGTTTTCCTTTGAGGACACTTGGCTTAATTTTTCCATGAGAGCAGCTGGGAATATTCTTCTCAATGCAGTGCTCAGTGGCTGGAGGGAGCTGGGACTTTGGAGCTGGCTTCTCAAGTTGGTACCTTCTCAGTTGTTCAGACCTGTGTGTACTGCCTGCTGCATGTGACTCCCTAAGGAGCTGGGAAGGGGGTTAAAAAGATGAATGGATGTTAACTACAACCAAATCAAGTGACAAATGAGTGCACTGTTGCCTCTTTTTTTTTTTTTTTTTTTTTCCAGTTGGAAGCTGTTTATTAATTAATGCCAAGCAGATACATTCCCCAGCAGGTATGGTGATCATAAAGCTAGGCTGTGGAACAGATAAATTAATGACAACATATTTTAGGTATTTATACAGCCTGCTGCTAGTGATTTTCTGAGCTTTTTTTTTTCACAAAGTGACTTGCATGCCTAATTTCCTTGAAGCTTACCAAGGCTTTTCACTTCTTAGCTTTCTCCCTGCGTGCCCTGCATTCGTGCCTTAAAGCATCATGCAGCTCTCCCTGCTCCCAGCCCCTTTCCCATCTGTTCTGGGAAGAGCCATCCATGTCACCCATCGCTTGGGGGGTGGCCCAGCTGAGTTTGCTGGCATTTAAAAAGAGGAAAGTAGGCTGTGCTGCAAATCCTGGGGCTGGGGATAGTGGGGAGAGGTGCCTGCAGGAATCAGGATCCTGTGGGATCAGGGACTTGCACTGGTTTGGGTTCCAGGAGGCTGGCCAGGATGTGATCAGAAAGCACTTTTTGCATCATATGGTTATTGGTCCTTTCACATGTGCTCCTGAGTGGTTTTCAGGTACAAGAGGAGAAAAAAAAAATTGATGAAACATTCTCCTGTCTAGGAGCTGTTACCTCTTTTCTAGTGGGCTGAGATTTATTGGGCTGGTTTGCATGCAAGAGTTGGTTTTTAGCTTTCTTATCTTTCCAATTCAGAGGAAGGGAACAGGCTTTTACAGGGCTTATAGGGAGTGGTAGCTGATAATTGCTGCTTTGCTTCCAGAGATTTTGAAAAATACTGAGGAATAATAGTTTCAGATTTCAAAGAGGTTACCTGAGTTTTAAACTTACTGTATCAACTGAAGGGTTATAAAATATTCCCATTATAAGTTCTTTTGTAGATTTCCATGTGAGGGGACAAACCCTGCTATTGCTTTAAATTTTAATTACATTTTGCTGGAGTCCTGAATAGATCTAGGTCAGCAGAAACGTCAGCAATTAAACCAACAGATTTTGGGGGTGTTACAAAGCCACTTTTTTGAGCGCTAGGACAGGATATCCAGGATGGGTGAGGGAAAGATTTGAATTTTATTAGCAAAAAAGTCCTGTCTCCTCTGTGGAGCAGGGGCAGCCAGCTGAGGAGAATGAATTAGTCATGGTGGCTGGGTAACATCTCCAGCTGTGGCATGCTGTAATCTGTGGACATGTATATATATGCAAATATGAAAGCCATTAAGCAGGCAGTTTACAAGACTCCCACGTGTCCCAGGAGCAGCTGTCTCAGAGCCACAACCCTCTTCCTTCACCTGGAGTGCAGCTGTCCTGTCTTAGCCTGGGAGTTACCTGCCAAGGTAGGAAAGAAAGGCTGAAGCCAGGCTGGCTGTACCTGCTGGAAATGATATCAAACATCATCCCATCATCAAAACCTGCTGCAGTTCAGCTCTTTGAATGTGCATTTCTTCTGTGGGCTAATTTAGCAAGCTTTTTGTACATTATACCATGTGTTCAGTGCTTGGGTGTTACCTTTGACTGTGCCCCTTGATGTCCTTTCCAGTTAAATGGGGTTTTGTGCATGAGTTAAGCATGCACTCAGACCCCTTGAGCAGCACCTTTCTGCTTCAGCTGATGCACCCTGTGGTCTGGGACAGGGACACCCCACTCTGTCCCCCCCAGCCCAACTGCTGTGGTTCCTTGGTGCTATTGTTCAGCTACAGTAATTACTCACTCACAGCTTCTAATCTGTTTATTTTAGCCAGCAAATGGCTAATTATTTATTACAGAATTCTCTGCTGGGAGTGACTGAATACCCTTTAAGTCCTCCTATTTCAAAACAAACTTCAGCTCTTCTCTTCCCATATTTTTATAACAAAACCACAGACCTGTGCGAGATAAATTCATCTGATCCAGGATATACAGCAGGAAAAGAGATTATGGATTAATATTATTTGATCTGCCTGTAATCCATCTCTTTGAACTTCTGTGTGTGTTTTTAGTAGGTTCTGAAAAGTGTTATTAAAGCTTACAATTACAGGGCAGGAGGAAAAGAAAATCAACAGGAGAATGGAATAAAGTTATTTCCCCTTTACCATCCCCACCAGGATTTAATTATCAGAGCCACGTGTTCAAGGAGATCCAGGCCCCACTTTAGAGCTGTTCCCCTGCAGAGCCCCAAATCCCAGGTGTTCTCCTCCTTGGCATCCTGTCCTTTTCTCACATCTCTGATTAGGCTGTGCAGATCCCAATTAGTTGTACAGCCTTGCTTTTATTATTCTGTGACCTGAAATGGAGAGTGATTTGCTGTGCTTGGGTCACACTTAAACCATCTTAGAGAAAGTTGGGCGATTTAAGTGTAACATCTTGTAGGAAGAGTGGTAATTTTCATTTTATGGGCTTTTTTCTTATTAAGGAGTTGGGAAAAGGGATAAAAGCATTTAAAAGATGTTTGGCAGGAGCTGCTATGAATAACTTCCTGAGGCAGCTGAAGTTGTTGCCTGCTTTAGTTATGGGCAGGGAGGTAAACATGTACTTTTCCTTCACTTTGTCCAAACAGCATGATAAATATAATCTGTTTTAATTTGCTTCTCTTGATGAATAGCATTTCAGGTTTTCATTTACAAATTGCCTAGCACGTTGAGTTGTTGGAATAATTGTGCCTTTCAGAAGGCAAGAATAAATGAGAAGAGAATGGCTTTTTAAGACTGTTATTATGCAAAGACTGTGGGAAGCAAGGTTGCTGCCACAGACCTTTTTGGTGCATCCATTCTAGAAATGTTCACTCTTTTTTTCATTTGTTACAAGTTGAATCATCTGCCCTGTTCAACCCTCAGCACCAACCCCAGCACCCAGTCTCACATCCGCCCAAAGAGATGTCACTTTTTGTCCCTGGGGTTTCCTCTTCTTTTAAACATGCTCCCCAAGTTTGGGGTTTTATTTGCCATACCTCAAGACCAGGAATTCCTATAGGAATATATATAATTCCTATGGGGTATTTTTCAGCTGCTCAGCTCAGGTGCATTCCCCCTGAGCTTTGCTGCGTGATGTGGAGCTGCACCACAGTTCCTGCAATTTATAGACCAATATTCTTTGGCTGAAATGTTTCAGGTTTTAAATTATATAGTGGAAGGATATTTTTCCCCTCTTGTCCAACTTGACACGTAAGGAAGCTATTAAGCTTTGGGCAATTAGCTATCAATTAAAGCATGGCTCTTCTTAAATTGCTTCTGAGCAGCTGTGAGTTAAGTCTATCAGGAGAAACTCAGCAAGTAACAGCAGAGTTTCATCTCAAAAAGGCTTTTCTTCTTTCCCCAGCTTCATCAGCAGTAGTTGCTATGATCAATATACAATTATTGCAAGTAAAATAAGTTCCCAATTAACTTGGGGAATCCAAAAGGTGTCCAGGTTTATTTCCATCCATGTAAATAAGTTTTTCGAGGTTTTTTTGTCGGTCTTGTAGTAAAGCAGTTATTTTATTTTGTGTTTGTATTTCTACAAAATTATATTGTCTCCATCTGGAATAGTATTTACCTAGCTTGTTTTTACTGAAGTCTCTTAAATAAATTTGTTTCCCTGTGCTGCTTTATGGGCAGACTGCAATACAAACTTTTATGTCGTGTTTGAGAGCATTAAAGCTCAAGAGCATTGTGGCCATAGATTTCAAGGATTTTTTTCTTATTATTATCTTTTTATTTTAAATGAAGTTTTGAATGGTTTGTTTTTTCCCAGATTAAGCTGCACAGTCTCAAGTTAATGATCTTGAAAACACAGGTAGCAAGAAGTCCTCAAAACCCACTTCCACCAAACACTCCCAGGGTGCTGATAAAGTGAGAGTTGTGCCTCCTGGCTGCAGCCATTTGGAAAATGATCTGAGGGCTTTGAGAGGATGGGGGGGCAGAGGGATGTTCCTGGGGGACAGGAAAAGGTGACCCAGGTTGATGGAAGCAGCTGCTGCTGGTTTCTCCTTCTCTTGCAGCTCCTCCTCCTCCATTATCCTGATCTCAGCTGGGCTTGGCATCTCAATCCCCCCCATGCCTTAGGGTGAAGATAGATTATCCTCTTCTCTGTTGACTTCTCATAATTGGCAGGGATAAAGATATCTGTGAGGTGTGAATGGAAAACACCCCCTTGGTATTCTCCATGAATATGGATGTGGCAAGTATGGTATCAGCACAAGGAAATTATCCTGAAAAATGGAGCACTGGCAACAATGCTATTAACAGAAAATTACACAAGCTCACCCTTTCTGAATGGAAGTGCCCCTAGCAAGATCATTTGTCCAAATTGCAGACTGTGCAGTCTACATTTTAAAAGGCACTTCAGTATTCCTAAACTGAGGAATTATTCATGGCATAATGTACACGTGAGCTATTTTTAGAATGTGCAGGGTAGAGACTGTTCATTCCACATTTACTTGGGGATTTGGGCTCTGTTTTATACTGTGTTGCAGAGAGCAAATTCTCTGTTAAAGTGTCTGCTGAGGGGAGGAGGAAAGCCAAAATCCTGTGCCTTGCTGCTGCTTTCAAACCATGCAGGTACTTAGTACTTCATGGAAGGACAGAGATGCTGCCTTTAGTCTACTTAATTAATTTTCTCATGATTCTGGAGAAAGAAAGACATAACCCTAAAAGCCTCAGTGGGGCAACACAAGCTCCACAGTGAGGTGATTGCCAGTAGATGCTCAGAGATGCAATCCACCTTGCAAAACCACCCCTCAGAGGGCATTTTTTTTCCCCAAGAGAGAGGTTTCAGCCAAATTGCAGTTGACTTCCCCAGAATGCACACGTCCCAAAGGCTGCAAAGCTGCTGTCCCCAGGCAAAGCCCAGAAAATATCCAGAGGAAAAAGATTTGGTGGAAAAAATATTTGAAAAGTGCTTATTAAGTTTGAAGTAGCTGCAGAGGAATCACTTGAGTGTTTACTCCATTAATATTTATCTTGGAGGAGCTGAGAAGGCAGAAAGGGAAAGTGCTTTGGTACTGGTCCATTAGTCTGGAGGTGGGACAGAAGATGATGTGAGAGCCTTTGCTGACCATGCAAGATGTGTCTCTTTCAGTAATAGAAATATATTTCTATTTTTGTGCTCTTGAGGGAAACATTTGTGTTAATGGCTTTTGCTGCAGTAAAAGCTGGGCCATGGCTTCTGCTCAGCCTCAGGACTCCATATCCAGGTCTGGGGAAGAAAGGATCTGGCAACCTTCTTTCCAGCACCAAAGGCATGGCCAGATTTGTGACTGAGATCTAGAGGCACAAATTGAACCCTGCAGTGAGTTTGGCAAAGAATTTGGGTCTTGAAAAATCTCAGAGTTGATTACTAAAGTCTGTTCTTGATGAATGTCAGGGTTGATTTTGCTTTCAAGACTGTTTGTGTGCATATATGGAGAGTAAACTTTGCACTGATCAGAACTGACTGCTAGAAATTCCTCTTCATTGGCTCCAGTACCCTAGCAAAAACATCAAACAGAGTCCAGTTATTATCTGGTGCCCTATTTTGTGTTCTTTTGGGAGGGAGAACTATTTCCAGTTCCTATTTTCAAGGGAGGTCTTGTCACAAAGTTTCTTGCAGGCCATGAATATAAAATACACCTTTATTCACAGCTGGGTTGTAACTCTTTGGTGCAGACCACAACGTTGTACATTATTAAAGGTGCTTTCAGGAGGTGTACCCATAAAACAGAGTTATGGGTAACTGTCCCTTATTTTTCATGCATGTTTTGCAGGAAAATATGTCTTGGCAGGTTGGCTGTGATGGATGGGATTTATTGGACTATACTGAATATACTAATATATAAAAATCTGTACAGGTGTGTTCCTAAGGGGGAGCAGCTGAAAAAACAGGCAGCAGAGTATTACCAAACCTTAAAACTCTCAGGAGTATCTTCATATTAATTCAAATTAATATATCCTCTTATTTGGGCCTTTTATTTTGATTTCCTCTCTCATTCTTTATGTGTGGCTGCTGAGAGGCTGCTATGGTATACAAAGAAGTTGGTCTTTGACTTTCTGTGGTAGAAATACCAAGTTTTGTACCATGGATTGCCTGGATATGTCAAACTAGGGTGTAATGTGTGAATTTTAAGTCACATTTTGATTCAATTTTCATTCACCTTTCCCTTGAACCATCCTGTCCTGGGCTTCTCCTCACACCCCTTCTCAGCTGTGGTCACAGCAAGGGAGGACAGTGCTCATCCCCCCTTTTTTCCCAGGAAGGGAAGAGGTTGATATCCCCCAAGCTGTCCTGGTGCTTTCCTTTCCTCTTCTCTCGTGAGCAAACACTTCCCTGCATCCCCTGCCTGCCTCAGCATTTCTGCTGGCTCCTAAAACCAGACGGGGAGCCTCCCATTCTTGGTGCACTTTGGCAGTTTGCAGGCTGAAAGCCAGTGGAGCAGCTACAACAGGTTCTATGCAGCAAAAAATCTGCCCTTGGGTAGTATTAATTGTGTAATTTTATATTCAGATTAATCAGCCTGACAGCTTCCTCCTGGAAGGGCAGCTTCCCACTGGGATGGGAGCTGCAGATCAACACACTTCAGGTAGGAGTAAATTACTGAGGCTTTAAAGTTTATAAAAAGTAGCTTAGAGAAGTGATAGCTTTGGGTTGGTTTGGTGGTTTTTTAGTTTGTTTTTTTTCTCTTGGCAAATCATCAGCTGTCAGCAGTGACAGTGGTAATTGTCACTAAAAATGCATCTGGACTGTCTACACCATAGTGAGTGAGCAATACCAGTTTGAAAAGGGTCTCTCTGCTGCTGTAGAGCTTTTTTGGGAGGCAAAAAGCAGCTGTGAGCCCACAGATTGTCAGGTGAAGGAAGAAGCCTGGAGTTCTGCAGGACCCAGTGCCTGCACTTTGGGAGCAGGTGACATTTCAGGAGTATTTCTCTGAAACTTGGTGTCTGCTTGGCTCTGTTTGATAGCATTCAGATTATTCAGAGTGGTTTTTGTTCAGCCTGCATGCACACACATTTCATGCCTTACAAGTTCCTGTACTTCTTGTCCTAGTTGAAGTATAGCTGGATTGTTTTGAGGTACAGAACATTGCCCATTTTTCTTTGTGTCATTTTTTGCAGGTGCATACTTGTTTGTGCAGCATAATGTTTGCTTTTTTAGGCTTCCCTTGTTGAATAGGTGCTTCAAGAGCATTGTTTTGTCTCCTATAGGAGAACACAGATGAAAGCAGCACACCTTGAGGGGGGAGGTTTACAATACCCTCCAATTTGTGTAGGGGGGGTTGGTACTAAAAGCTGCTCAGGGATGAAAGCTCTTGTCTCTGCACAGTTTACCTTTTTCCAGCTGGAGAGTGTTGCATTTTGTCTCAATAAGTGGTAATGTTCCCCACCCTGAGGCTGGTGGACCTGTATAAATGATTAGTGGAAATCTGAGGACCAATATTATGAAGCTAATTTAATTTGTAGGCATATCTTGAATAATTAAAGCCCACTGACAGGCTGGCTCTGCTAAAGAACGTGTTAAAACATCATCTGAATGTGGATTTATTGTGGATGTATAGAAACAAGGTAGTAATTCTTAGCTTCTGACATCAACAACTGTCTTTAAGCCCCATTATTTTGTTTTTGAAGTAATAATGTTGCATGCTCCCTGTAAATGGACTCCTGTAGATTAAAGCTGATGTTCCCTTTGCTCCCATCAAAGCCATGCAGGGTACAGAGGTAAAACATTGATGGTACATACCCAGGGGGGCAAAAGAAAAAAAAGAAGAGGTGCAGCAAAGAAAATTGCCCTTTCTAATTGAGACAAGCAATATCTGGGGAGAAATGTTACTCTTGGGACAACAAACCAAGTCTTCTCTGGGCCATTTCCAGCCTTCAGCTTTGCATCAGCCTGCAGCCAAGGCAGAACATCAAGTGTCCACAAAAACCACAACAGCCCCAGCTTGCCCAAATAAATCACCTCTTTTTTACTGTTTTGTCAAATAATGAGAAAACAGTTTGTCTTTCTGGTTAGAAAAAAGGAAGAAGAGTATTTAAACAAACAAGAAAGCAGCACCAGAGGGGTAGCAGGCTGCCAGAGGAATTTTGTGGCAAAAGATGTTCTTGTCATCCTGAAATGTCCTCATCTCAGCTCTTCTTTCACCTAGGAAAGCCATGACTGATGGTAATGCAGCAGCTTTCCTGCAGGGAACACTCAGTAAGAACACCAACAAATAAAAATCTACTTTTCACTGTCCTGTAATTTCCTGTATTAAATGGAGATGATTTATATGAAGTTAGCATCTACGAAGCCATGGGAGCTTGGGCTTGAGTAATAACCCAGACACAGCAAACCCCCAGCACACTGGGGCTGTTCCACTCAGCTGGTTTCACAGGCAGCATCCATCCTGCTGCAATGGCCCTTTCAGGTGTCACTTTGGGATTTCCTGGGTAAAGGCAGTGCAGAATTACTGTTTGATTTCAGGACATTTTGCTTGCTGTCCTGGTTTTATTGTCCTTTGGCAGGACTTGCCTAGCTCTCTTCCTTTAGGATACACTTCACCTACCTGCTGGTTCAGCCAACTGCCTCTTCCAAAGGCAGGAGAGAGGACAGCAGTCAACCTGGCAGAAATCCTCTGCTACCACCCCACCTTGGTGTCACCTTTGGGAAGGCAAACATTTCTTTTTAACTTTCAAAAAAGAACTGTTAACCCTTTCTGGAAAAAAAAAATTAAAAAAAAAACAACAAAGCCATCCAAATTGTGCTTCAAAAGGCCAGTTGCAGTTTTACTTGTCACTCTGGTGTGTAAATCAATTTCACCATAGCTAACAGAAGGTGATAGCATGACCAGGATGCAAGTGGAATTTCTTTGACATGAGGGATTTCTGAAGTGGAAACAAATCTAGCAGATTTTTAAAAATCATTTTGTATGCCAGCAGCAGCTGAAGTAGCAGTTACACCATCGATTCTTTGCTCTGCATGGACAGCATGTGAGAGGAGTATCCACAGTGTAGCCTTTAGTCTCCACTTATTCACGTTTAGAAATATGGCTTATATATTCAAAATACACAGTTCTGTGTTTACACATGTTTTGCATTCCCATCTGAAGCAAAAAAATCCCATTTTCCAGATCTGAACCCTGGTGCAGCATCCTTCAGTTCTGCATCAAGGTTTTCGTTGTGCTTCTGAAATGTATTCATTAAGTGTTTATGCTGCTGGAAATTTAGGGAGAAAAAAACCTGATATGTGAGCCACACGTCAGCAGCAACTTTGCCACTTCAGCTTTTGTCAGGAGTAAAAACCCCCATGATTAATGATTTTTCTCCACTGAACAGCATATGCTCAATAAACTGTGCAACTGCAAGGAGTTATTTGCACTCCCAGAGACAGTGAGTGTAGGGAAATGCCATTTAATCTGCTGTTTGCTTTAAATGTTTTAAGGTTGTTTATAGAAGCACACACTCAAGCAGTGCTAAAACAACATTCTTAAGGGTATAATCTCCTGAATTCAAAAATCCTGGGGTTAATCCTGGTAGTGTGAGGGTACCATGCTTCCCCATACACTCAGTGTCTGTGCTATTCACACTGTTACCCCTCACTTGGGATTTAATTGATGTCTTTTTAAATTTTTTATTTCTTTTCTGTTGGTGATTTAAGGCACAATATGATGCTAATTTTGCATTAACAGCAGAAAAAAAAATGACTTCATCTGATTGAATTAAAATTCATGGTTGTGGCAATCTGGAGGAGATTTTTGAGGCTGCTGATCTGTTGAAGGCAGGAGGGAGGGTGTGTGAGAGCTGTGCCTTTGCCCTCACCCCCCCTACCCAGAGGAAATCCCTAAGTAGAGGTGCTCTGCCTTTGCAAGACACAATTTATTTCCCTGGTTTTGCCTAGAATTCCACCTTAAAGTATTCCAGTTAACAGTAACTCTAACTTTTGCCTGTGGCAAGTAGTACCTTGTGCCGAGCCATTTGTATTTTAATTTCCATAATGCTGGTGATTTGACTTCTCTTCCCTCTGGTACATAGAACTAGTTCTGGTTAGATGTAACAATATTTAAACCACTCTTGTTTCCTTTCTATAATAGCCCATATTTAATGAAGTGGAGAATAAGTAAGAAGTATGAACTGTTTGTAGATCTCCCTGCTGGAAGCAGAGGAAAGGAGAATTGCTTTTTAGTACATTAGTGCCATTATTCTTGTGAGTAGCCAGGAGCTGGTCTGAGGTGTTCATAACATGACCAGAATCAATACCTGCATCCTCCTCCTCCTCATCATCATCATCACCACCACGTGTTCATCTCTGAGGAGCCTCCTTAAGCCTGGACTTGACTCTGCCTCCTCAAGAGTTTAATCTTCTGACTCAGAACCCTGTACCCAAGAAGTCAGAATTAAACAGCTATTTCATTTAAGCAAGTCTGGACTTCTGATAAATTCCAAATCCTTTTTCTGCAGTCAGTTCATTAAATTTTAACTTGTGCAGTCTTTTTCTAGGAGGGCTTTGAGCAGGGTTTTCCCTCTGCCAGGATAAATGCCACTTCTCTGGAGCTGCCACGGTGTATTTACCAGCAACGTTACCTGGGTTCTAAAACTGGTGAATACCATTATATGTATTGGATTAACCTCTGAACTTTGTAGGCTTCAGACTACCTCAAAGCATCAGTCATGAAGCAGACAGCCTTTTTTGTTTTATAGCCACAGTTTGGGTGTAATTTACTTCATTTGTCATCTGCTGTAATTATTTTTCCAACGCTACATCTACTGCAGAGACGATATATGAATATCAATAAGCTGTGAAAAGCTGTTCATGAGAGGAATAACAATTTAGACACATGGAGGTAGTTGCTTGCATCCATTTATTTTGAAGTAGAAGTTTCTTTATCCTTCTTTATTTCACTCCTTTAATAGCACAGTGGCTTTTCCCACGGTGTGTGCCTGCTGCCAGCCATTACAGAGAAGGCAGTTTCTTCCAGTTTGCCTGATTTTAGCTGAAATGGGTTAAAATAACAAGGAAGTAATTTAAGCTGCCAACCTGAGCTGAAAGCTGATTCCACCTCACTGCATGCTTTGTAACTGGAAGGAAGAACAAACCTTTTTGCCAGTGCAGGGAACCGTAGGTAAATTCAGAGCCCTCTCAGTGATAAAAAGCCAGGAGGACTCTCAGTCTGAAGTATTGACCCATACTGATGTGTTCTTCAATAATTTCCTACTCAGCTTGCCATTACTACACAGGCTTTTTAGAGGATGGAATTCCCTGAAGCTTTTTGCAGTAAATTTGGGAAGCAGCCTAGATATGAGACCTCCTCATAATTGCCTCTCATTGCCTTTGTTCTGTCCTCTTGGTTGCAGGTTTGGTGGCTTTTATGCAGCAATGAAGGTAGGAAAAAAAGTGTTTACATCAGATATCTTGCCCTGAGCCTCCTAAACACCTCTGAAGGGTCACCATGTCCCCTCTGGCAAATCTGCCTTCAGACTCACAGCTGCTGCCCTCTTGTCCTCCACCACATCTCCAGACCTGCAGGAGCCCAAGGTTTCATGAGCACCAACAAGATCCATCCTGTCTGGTTTCAACCTCCTCTTTCTCCTGCTGGTTTTCAGTGCCCTGCCATGCAGAGCTCTGTCTGGAGGGCTGCAGCCCAGCTCAGTGCTCTTGTTGTTGGCTGTAGTCTGACTGTTCCTTCAGATCTCTCAGCCCTGCTGCTGAGCCAGTTCTTCTTACATCTCTTTTCCTTGGTTGGTGGTTCAGGTGCAGTGAGCTAACCAACTCTGCCTTCTCTCTTCTCTGTGCAGACCTTCCTACCTGCACCAGGTGACTTCTTCACTTACTCCTAAATCATTTCCTATTCTTTTATCAGATTTTTTTCTCTCTTCAGCTTCTCCTCCCTAGCACAGTGCTTCATTTTCCAGCTGTCAGGAGTTATTTGAAGTACACCAGTGTCACTACCCCTCCAGTCCTTCAGTCAGGGAGATAACTTTCTCAACACCTGCTGATCTCTTCATACTGCTTTCATCTCATGCTATGTATTAGAGGTTGTGTTTAACATCCAGTGCAGTTAAGAAATAATATAACTTACTAAAACACACAGCAAAGCTCTGTATTCTGGGAGGTACTCAAGCAGTTGGCATCTTGAAGAAGTACCAAAGAGCAATCAATCCAGTGTTTCCAGCCAGTTAATACTCATTTGGAGGCTTTCTTGGACAAAACTAACACCAGCAATGATGATGTGAAGGTTTAGGTGTTACAGACTTGCTTAGGACTCTTCCTAAAATCTGACATGGCCCTACCTAGGAAATACTGATATTAGAGAGAACTCTTCATTCGGGGATATTTTGACTCAGTAGCAAGGGAAAAAAAGCCAGAAAGAATATTTCTTAGTGCTGGCAGAGATGTTGTAATATGAGGAGCAATAGAGATAATGTGGAATGTATTAATCCAGACCTTGCATCATAAGAAGAGGTAATGAAGAAGTTATTAATGCAGAATGAAATTAGCACAGAGTCCATGTCTGCCACTGCTGCCTTGCAGAAAGAATATGGGAAAGACCTTCAGAATTCTTCCAGAGAGAGATAAATGAGGTGGGAGATTTAAACCAACTAACCAACCACCCTTACTTATTGCAGCCTGAGCTGCTTGTCATCAGACAGGATTCTAAATTGTCAGGAAAGGCCAATTTGTGTAGAAGTGCCAGAGGGAGGGAGGGAGATGGAGTTTGTGAAACAAGTTGCTGTGCAGCACGTGAAGTTGCTTTCCTTTTGTTACATAGACTTAGAATTCACTATTTGCACATATATTTTTTTTTTTCTGCATGTTCAGTGCTCCATTTGAGAGTTCTCCTGAGCTATTTAAGAGCCCTGAGCTCCTGTTGTCACTCCTGGGTGGCAGTGTGGTTGACACTACCAGTGACTACAAACAGCCTGAGAGGAGGTGGTGGCCATGCTGGTCCTCTGGTGTGTCCTGGAGCCTCTGACCAGGTCACTTGTGTCACTCAGGATCTGGTGCCAGTCCTTATTTTTGCACAGTTAGCTTTCAGTCACATCAGTTTGCTGATCCAGACTCCATCCTTGGCAGTGGTTTTTGCTGGATGTAATGGAAGTGACACAGGGACGTGTGCCTGGTGGTGGGAGAGAGCAGGACTGTCCCTTGTGATGCTAACTCACTGTTCAGTCAAGCATGTCTGTGGGAGAAGCTGCATGGCAAAGCAGCAGTTTGCTGCCACAAAAAGCCACGGGGCTTCTCTTGGACCTGGAGTTCCCTCAGTTGCTCAGCAGTGGTGGTCACACTCCTGTCTTCCCACCTCCTTCCTTCTCCCAAAGGAGACCTGCAGTTGAAGAGGTTCTTGGCTTTGCAATCATTTGTTCTTTCCCAGCCTTACATCAGTGTTACATCTTCCCAAGGTCCCAGCCATGTCTCTGTGTGCTTCCCTGGGACTCTGAAAATCTACCAGAGGGTGGATTTTGGACCAGGATTGGTTTTTTCCCCCCCCCCCTGCTCCTGGGTTGAATTCTATTCCAACTTTTACTCTGGCAGTTCCCATGAAAAACATTTGTTTTGTACATCAGGAACTGCTGTTTGTTCCAGGATACAGTCTTTCCATTTGCAAATACAAAATGTACAAACATCCCATCCACTTCTGTAATCAGCAGTACTTCCAAAAAAGGTCTCTTCAGATAATTATAAAAAGGTTACATCAAAGAGGAACCTTGTAAAACATTTTCCACCCCTCTCTAAAATAAACATGCAAACAAAGCCCTGGCTTTGGTGGTATTAATAATTTTTGCATCTCTTCCTTGGATCTGTAAACTTATGGGGGTTTTATCTATTTATAAACCATTTTTTTGTTCCAGCAGTTTAAGTATTGTGGGGTTTATTTTCATTTATGAATAACAGACTGGCAAGCTGCTTTCTCTTCAGTTCCACATCTACCTGCTGCAGCCTGCACACGTGCAGTTGTGAAAGAATTTATGAAATTTTCCTACCCAGAATTATTTCCCTGTCCCTTGGGATGTGATACCTCCAGGAATAGGATGTTTCAACCACTTCATTTAGAGGAACCTCCAAAATTGTAGTTTTATGTGTTTGCTGTGTTCTAAGCAGGACAATGAGATTGATTCCTCCAGTTGTTGAGATTTAGGGACATGTCAGATATTTTGGGTTGCTCAGCCCCTTGCTCTGTATCAATATTCCTTCAATTACAAGAGCTTTTTTAATTACAGCCCCTAATTCTTTTTTTTTTTTACCAGGAAACCTGTGCAGATGGTGACTGTGATTTAACTACATACATGTCCTTGGTTTTGTCTTTCTCTGACCTGCTTGAGCTCTTTAATTCCAGCCTACCACTTGCCTTGCATCTACCAGAAAGAGCCTTTTTTATCAAGTGCATCTTGCTGAGGGGTGTGAAGTATCATCTGAAATGATTTTAAGAAGTGCTAATATGACCCCAGTCAGCTTTCCTGATTGTGCTACTAAAAGGCTGCACAGTTTGGTGTCCAGAGGCAGCTGCATTTTGTTATTCTGTTTATTCTCTGTGTGGTTAGGGTAATCTCTAGCCCATCATATGGGTTAGAAAATGGAGTTTAGGGAGAATAAAAGTAGATGTTTTAAGAAAGGATAAAAATTAGCTTGTAGTTCCTCTGGTAGATGTGAAACTTGAATAGTCACCAAAATAACCTTCAAGAAAGAGAAATCCAATATTTAGAAGCTCTCCAGAACACCTAGGGATGGGGGTAGGTGATGAAGTGTTTCCTTGTGAAATAGCTTTTTACCCAGTGGAATAAAGTCAAGCTAAATTCAGTTTGGTTTCTTTATTACTTTAATTGATGGGATTCAAGGTTTCACTTTCAGGTAGTTTAATCTGCAGTCCTTGCAAAATACAACATCTCATCATTGTATGTAATGAAAACATTAATCACATAATTTTCTATTTGAATTCATTCATCCTCTTTGATTTTTACCTTATTTCCAAGCAGTAGAGTTTATTGCAAACCTTTGAAAAACAGATTTTGTTAAAATGGAATATTTTTAAGTGTCAGGAGCTGTCAAGCATTTTAGCATGATTTCCTACAGTCATTGCTCTTGCAAATTCAATTTACCACTTCACTAAAACGCTTTTTTTAAAAAAAAAAATAAAAAATATTGCATCTACCTCTAAGGGAAAAGGAGTTTATTGACTCAGAAATTGAGATAAGAGGTTCAGAAGTAGCCCTGATTAGATTTTCTTGGGCTTTCTGCTTATGTGTTTTGTTCTGATTGTTTTCTGGAGCCTCTTAGGTGGAGGGCAAAATGAAATGTCTCCTTGAAGCATCACTTCTGCCTCCAAAAGCAACACATGTCTCCAGCTGAGCTGATCAGCTTGGCTTCCTCTCAGATTCCTGCACTTTCATTCGAGGCTATTTTAGGGTTTATGTATAAGTATTCATAGCTCTCTAAGGTGAGTCTCATTCTCAGTGTTTATTTTGCAGGGGATTTCTTCCTGCCTATAAAAGGATGGATTAAAAATAGCCAGGATTCAATCAAAAGGCCAAGCAAGGCAAACTAATCTGGTTTGCAACTCCTGAGCTGGCGTCTACACAGAGGGATTGGCAGAGGGCTTTTCATGGTGCTTTGCAGCTGGCAGATCTACCTTTAACTACAAGTTGCTTCTTGAGTGAAGCCCAGCTTAGTGCTTATCAGTACTCATCCCACCCAAATGAGCTTTTCTCAGAAAACAGGGAATTGATAGACTCTAAGTTTATGTAGTGACTTAATACCTGTCAGGGCACTGCCTGATGCCAGGACCTGGGGATTTGCTTGCAGGAAACCTCCCAGGAGTTGGTGATGCTCTTAGCAGCAGCATTAACTTATGATCTGTGATTTTCCTTCTCTCTGGGGCACTGGGGTGAGGTTCTGTCTGGAACTGGAGCCTGGTGCATCCATCTTTGGATGCCCATCCCCTGGAAGGCATTGGAATGAGGGAATGTTGAGGAGTCAGGTGTGTCCATCCTTAGGCAACTGAGAACACTCTGCTTTACCAAGTGCCTCAAGCACCTCTCAATTCTTTTAACCTCTTCATTAGAGCTGTCCTTAAAGGCATCTCTCAAGATTCAGCTTTGCTGTCAGGAGCTTTTTGGTGCCTGGGCTTCCCTTTTCCTCCCTGCATACACTTTCTACCAGAGCAATCTCCTCATTCTTTGTCAGCTTCAAAACTGGTTTCTCAGTCTTCCACACCCTGTGTGTCTGCCAGGTTTTTTTTCTCCCCCACCATTTCCTGTTGGTGTTTTATTTTTCTCTATTTAGATTCATTTCTGTCACACCCACAACATTCCCAAATCCTGGGGTTTTTGTTGGTTTTTTTGTTTTCTTTTTCTCTGCATTGGCACCACTTCTTTCAACCATACTCACAACCCTGGTATTCTTTCAGCTGTTGTTTTCTCATTCTCTGTTTGTGTCCCAACTCCAGTCACCAAGAAACAGCCCACTTCTTGCTGCAGGAAGCACTTTCCTCCTCTAAATTATTTTCTCACATTTTTGCCCTGATCTGTCAAGACACTTTGAGCTGTGTGTTTTCCCACCCTGCTCTTTTGCTTTCACCAAAGTTCATCTCTTTAGGATGTAGAATTGAAGAATTGGGAAGGTTTAGACATGCTTTGGCTAATAGGGAACAGGGCCAAGTCAGAGATAACACCTTGGATATGTCCCTCTAAGAATAATACCCTGGGGTTTTGGTCTCTGGGGTAAGAGGAGAGAAGATGAAGTGCTGTGCTTTATCTTACACCACTGGGTGAGTATCCCCAGGTAGATGGTGAAGCTGCCTGCCTTGGATTTTAGTTCAGAAAGTTCTGGAGAGTCCCAAAATAGGTTGGAAAATCATCAGCACCAAGGGTCCAGCTGACTTGCTTTGGGGGAGTGGGACTTTACCCTGGAGAACCATTTTGAAACTCCTGAAAATACCAGGTGGGATGGGGCACTGCCAACATCTGCCCTTCTGCAAATCTCCCTGTGAAATGAAAGCACAACCAGCCTTCAGGATATATTGGGTTTCTCTCCATTTCAAATCTGTTTCCCTTTAGAAACGTTGGCTCAGGTTTGCTTAAATTTCTGTTTAAATTCCTGGAAGTTAGAGGCTGGGTATTTTGGGGACCTTGCCAAAACATGGAGCTCGGTTGCTGGAGTTGCTTCCTTCACATACTCTGATAAACAGGTGTGTGCTTTTTGTTGTCTCAAGACTCACTGTGAAATCTGAAAACTTCAGGCTGTGGCACTTTAATATACAAACATTCTAAGCAATACAAAAGGCTTAAAAATCAAAGCTGTGCTGTTATCTCTTCAGACCAGGAGCTTTTTCAAGGAGGTTCTAATGCAGAAACAGAATCACTTCCAGTGTGTCTTTGAAGTTGTTTTTTTTTTTTTTTCCAGTGTGATACCATGGACATTTAATCTGTGCTGGGGCTGCTCTCAAAAATAGTGAGAAATTGCAAAGTGAAGCAGGAAGGGAAAGAAAGAAATTGTTTGAACATTTAATCAGTCTCACTTGATAGAGTCTGCTGGTTCTGTCCCAGTATGGAGCCAGCCCAGTCACGGCTGTGATTTCAAGTCTGAGGCTGCTGAAATGTCCCAGTTTAGGTGTGGTACAGCATGATGAGCTCTAGAGATAGAAAACCTACCAAAAGGGATGAATACAACATTTTCTGTAATGTTATCCTGAGACTCAGTGGGTGCATTTTGGGTTTGAGTTGATGAATAGGCAGCATCTCCCCAGCAAGAACAGAATGCTGTTTGACATCAGAGTGTCCTGATGTGAAAAATTCACTTTTCTCTGGGTAATTGTATTGAAAATTATATTAAAATTCTTCTGCTCCTGTTGGAGGGGGTTTCTTTGCTTCTTAAGAGGGTGATGAAGGGACTGGAACACCTGCCTGATGAAGAAGGGCTGAGAGACCTGGGGCTTTGTAGTCTGGAGAGGAGAAGCCTGAGAGGGGATGTAATGAATGTGTGTGAGTATCTGAGGGCTGAGCATCAGGAAAGGGACAACCTCTGCTCACCTCTGCCCTGTGGGGGGACAAGGGGCAATGGATCAGAGCACAGGAAGTTCCCCCTCAACATGAGGATGAATTTCTTTACCCTAAGGGTTCCAGAGCCCTGGCACAGGCTGATTAGAGAGGTTCTGGAGTCTCTTTTTCTGGAGACTTTCAAGACCCATCTGGATGCATTTCTGAGCCAGATGCCCTTGGTTTGGTCCTGCTCTGACAGGACTGGACTCCATGATCTGCAGAGGTCCCTTCCAACCCCTGGCATTCTGTGATTCCATGTGTTTGATGTGTCTGGTTTTGTGTTTAGTGGCTGGTTTTTTGTCCCTCAACAACATTTAAATCTGGCAGCTAACACAGGGAGGGGAAGGGCTGTTTGCTGGACACTGGATCCTAATCCCACAGCATCTCAGTCATTTGGTTGAATAATTTCCTTGCTCAGCCCTCATTCCTCCATCCCTTCAGTGATGCAAACAGCCTGAAATCTACTTGACCTTCTGGCTTGTTAATAAGTGTGATTAACAACCCCTTGTTGTAACGAGCCAGAGAAACAAAATTACTGTGTACGTTGGTGTCTAATTAAACCCTGTGTCTGGAAACTGTTGTTTAAACAGTAACTTACACACTCCGGCCATTGGTTTCACCTCTCCTTTTTCTAACTTCATTCCCTTATCCTTCCCTCCCTTTTTTCCCTGTGTTTGTCTCCTTCCTCCTTATTTTCCCTTCTTATTTAATGTGGTGTCATTTGGCTGGTCAGGCACTGAAGTGATGTGAGCCAGAAATCCATCCCAAGGCAGCTGCCATTCTCCTCCCATTGCTGCCTCCGTTGACGTGTGCAGGGAAAGCATCAGGGCACAGCTGAAATCCAGGATGGATAATGGAAACTGAGGGATGTGCAGGAAGGGCAGACACTCCCCAAAGAGAGCAAGCAATCAAATTGGCTCTGCAGATAAGGGGAAGGTTGAGAAAAGGAGGTGGAAAGCCCCAGAAGCTTCTCCTGAACTCTGCATCTCTTCACTGCCTCTGCAGTGCTTGGACCCATGTGCTTGCAGTGGGCAAAGATGTGTTGATCACACAGGCAAGAGAAATTCTTTTGATTCTCTTTATGTCCATTTTTAGAGGGAAGAAATAGTAACATCCAGGCCTTGGTGTTTATCCTAAGGGGAGGTCTGATTTATGCCTTGCCTTCTCTCAAGGGTCTTGCTCTCAGTGTTTATGCAGGGAAATGGCACTGGAAACTGAATATGCTTTGGAATCTATTTATGGATTCAGATTGGCTGCTCTTCTATTTAATGGAGTCCCTGTCTTTGAATCTGTGCCATTTAATTAAGTGGTTTATATAATTACTCTCTGCCATCAGTTCTGTCCACTCTGGGGTGTTTGGGGTTTCTTACTGGAGAAGGGATTTTACTGAATGCTGGTTTGTAAGCCCTTCAAGTTGGTAGACAAAACAGCACACAGAAAGGAGGAAACCCAAGTCCAGGGCACCTTCTGCAGCAGGCTGGACTGAGTTCAGTGGGGAGAGGTGCTGCTGAGGCCATTCTTTTTCTCCTCATTTGCCAAAGTTTCACTTCCCTCTCCTCCTTGTAGGAAGAGGAGCTGCCACCCACCCTCTGCCTCAATACAGAGATGGGGAGACAACATCTGTGTGGTCTTGGCAGAATACCTCCCCTGGCTCTTTCCTTCCTGTAATCCTGGAGGTATTTCAGGCTGGGGAGAGATCTGACACTCTTTACATGCAGCTCAGACCTCTTCATGCCCTCCATGGATGCTCTCCCTGGTGTCATTTGTACCACCACTTCCCTCAGAGCCTTCTCTGCTATTACCTGTTACCCATTCAGGTGGTTAATGGTGCTCCTCAGAAGGACAGGTTCCCACTCAGCAGCAGGTGCTGTGGTGGCAGAGCAGACTTTTCAAAGCAAGCAGGTTCTCCAGGAGAATTTATGGAGGACATCTTCCTTCTGACCTCAGCAGAGGCCCCTGGGTGGAAGGCACATCTCCAGTTTTTCCACTTGACTTGAGCTTTTCTTCTCCTGCTGTAACCTTCACAGGTTTTTCCAACTGTTTACCTTCCTTGTTGTTTTCTTAAACCCTCAGCTGTCTCCTTGAGTCTCCAATTCCAGGGATAAGAACTAGAGAGAGTTTTCCAGTGACAATTCCAAAATTACTTCCATCAATCATGATTATTCCCCTATTTACACATTTTAGGATCCCAGTATGTCACACCATAATCTTAGGTTTCAGCTGCTTATCACCCACATGATCACAAAGTCCAAGAGGGAAAGAAAAATCTTTTTTCCTGGCAGACTGGTGCTGCAGTAGCACCCAGGGAGAGGAGACAAAAGTTTGCTTTATTCTGGAATGGCATTGGATTAGTTTTACATAAACTGTGGCTGCAGTGCTTTGCTCCCAGCTCATTGCTTGCAACCTGGGTCAATACAGTGCCCTTTGCAAATCCAAAGAGAAGAGAGGACCTAAGCAAAAGAGCCATAAATACATTCAAAGAGAGCTCACTGAAGCTCCAAGTCATTAACTGCACAAATTTTAATTTCCATATACATGGCTGAAGGAAAATGTCAGCAGGCTCCCTCCTAAACTGTTTAAAGGGCTGCACAGCCCCATGTTCCTTGTTAACTCTTTGTGTGCAGGGTTTTTTCCCAGCTTTTGAAGGGACAGCAGGGGACTCTGTAAACATGCCTGGAACAAATCACAGTCCTGGCTTCTGCTCATTTATCCCTCCTTCTCCTCAGAGCAGAACTGCTTGGATTAACCCCCAGGCTCTGCAGCTTCATCTTCTTGCTTTCTCACACTGAAGCAGTTTCTCTTGATTCTTATCTCCAGCTCCTCACAGCACTGGATTTAACACAGGGCTAATTATAATTGTCATTTCTTAATGCAGAATTTTTGTAAGGGCACTCACAAGGGAAACAGGGACCTAAATGAAAGCTGAAGAATTAGACTTGTCCTGGGTCCTAAAAGCCTTACCAGGACAGGACGTGGCTGCTGTTGGGTGCCAGGGGACAACATCTTCTCAAAGCTCCTGCTCCAGAACAGAAATAGGTAAAAATATAATAACATCATCATCATCCTAATAATATATTAACAAAAAAAATAGTAGTACTTTGTATGTTGACACTCCCTGGTTGTTTGAAAAATCCTGTCCATGTTCTACTTGCTAAGCTCTGGAGTTTTGAAATTGTGGTGGAATCCTCTACAGAAGTAGTTCATTTGGGAGTGCTGGGCTCAGTGTTGGGAAAAGCAGCAATGGGAGTCTTGTTCTTGGGGAAAAATTCCCCCAGAGAAGTCAGGGAGGATCCAGGGTGTGTCTGATACTGTGCTTCCCCCATTCTCTAAGTCCACTAAAAAGTTCCTTACACATTTGCTTTTTAGAATGGGCCATGCCTGTCTTCCACACACAGCTGTAAGAGGGCAGGACTTTTATTTACCTTGTGCCCTGAGGGGTGACTTACAGATCAGTGTCCCACAGAGCAGCAGTGTCTGAGCCAGCTGGACACACTCCTTCAGCTACAAAAACCAGTCAGGACTGCAGCAAAGCATCTCCCAGTCCTGCTCAGCTTCCATCTGAGCAGACACCACACCATGCAGACAAACAGATGGGGAGTAAGCAAAGGACAGAAGTTCCTGGGATGTTCCTGCAATGGGCAGCATAGGAAATGAAAATTCCCAGCTGGATATGAGGTGTCTTGTGTGCTGGTCTCTTCATCCATCCCCTTGTTCCATCACAGGGACATCCCAGGAAGTACAAGCACCCTGCACATGTGCTGTGGAGCTGAAGCTATTTAAGGAAGGAAACATTTGCCAAAACTGTGACTTTTACAGTGGGAAAAGCAGTGTTTTGTTCCTTAACTTGGTTCCCTAGATGAATTAAATTATTTGGATTATTTTATATATAGCTTTTTTTTTTTTTCCCCAAAATAAGAATCTAAAATAGAATACAGGTTTCTGACAAGATGGTTGAATTTTGGTGAAATTATAAGAAGGTGAAGACAGAGTGATTTTGGTCTCCTGCACAACAAACTAATTCTTACAGTGTTTCAGCCCAGACTGAATCTCTCCAGTTCCTGTTTTCTGCTTGACAGAAAGTGATGTCTCTAAATCAGGAGAGACCATTTAGATTAAAATATTCCTCTGTACTCACTCTTCCTTTGCTTGGAGGGAGAGAACAGTGACAAAGAAAGAAGAATGCATCTTGCTGTTTAATTGAGTTTAAAAGGCTGAAAATACATTTTTTTTACCTCATCCAAAGTAGGAGAATGCAAGGCTTCTGGTAAAACTGAGTTTTCATAAATCATCTTGGATCCCCTTGCTATTTGGCAAAGCATCTGCACAAAAACACCTGTAGAAATCCCCCAGAGGGTTTTTTAAGGCACTTTCCTTGCTAATGAAGGCTTTCATTTCAGGTTCTGCATTGATGCAAGGTTACAGTCACAAAGTTTTAACCATCCTTTTCTCAGGGATTGCACAAAGTTGCAGTCCCCTTGCAAAACTGATATTTTTTTCACCTTCCATGCTGAACTGGAGCTCAGGAAAACACAAAGTGCAGAATTTTTATGTATTTAGAAGGGCTTGATGCCCAGCTTGCCAAATGAACACTTCAGTACTTTTTAAAGTTAGTTGCTCAGGATATTTCAACCATTATTTTCAGTGTTATTTCTCTCACTTCTGCTTTTTTATGCCAATAGAAAGAAAAAAAGGGATCCCCCATTGCTTAGATGTGATTGCAGTAATATCAGGAGCTGTTGCAGGTAATCCTGGCTGGGTGAAATTTTTCTGGCAGGCCTTCAGCAATTGCAGTCCCTGCTGGTGTGGCTGTATAGGCATTTATATTTAGTAATCACTTCCACCCCTAAATTGTAATTTGGGTCCTAGATTTTTCTGCACTGGTAATGGACAAGTGTTTTCATGCATTTTTAAACCTTTTTTTGACATATCCTAATTTAATATTCAGCTCATCTGTTTTAATAGTTACAACCAATTAGCATAAAAATCAGGTTCAATCTGACATACCAATTTAATTTTTTTTTTGTTAGTAATGAATTCAAACATATTTTGCTTTGTTCCATTAGCTAAATCAGCCTTTTGGCAAAGAGAGATGTCAGTCTCACATGCCAAACAGTAATGTCCTCTCCATGCAGCCATGTGGAGGGGGGACTCATAATTATTGCTGCTCTTTTGTGTCTGTGCATCTTCCAGGCTTGCTGAAACACATCACCTTTACAAGAAGTTGCAGCTTCTTATTTCTTCAAACTAACAAACAAGTAAAACAAGTGCTTTGTCTGTGGCTAATTTTCAGTGTAATTTACCCACTAATCTTAATTCTTCTCCTAAAAAGGACATGAAGAATAACTGCCTTCCTGGCACAATTAAGACTCAGAGCCTTTGTGCATATGCAATTTAAGTGCTAATGCATTTCCTTTTACCAGGGTAAGAACTCCTCTTATTGTTACCTAAACAACCAGAATAAATCTTCTGGGGGGAATAATCTCAAGTTTAACACTCAAATCCATCCCACTGAATTCTGTGGAAATGTTTTGACAGAGTCCCAGGGAGATGGGAAAGCTGGAACAGGTTGTTAAAGAACTTGTCCAGTGGCTTTTGGCTGGCTCTAAGGATGAAGACTCCACAGCCTCTCTGGGCAGCCTACATTTGACCACCCTCAACATTAGAAAAAAAAGGAAAAAAAAAAGGTTTTTCTTAGGTCTAAATGGAACTCCTTGGATTTCAGTTGTGCCCATTGCATCTTGGCCATTCACTGGACACCACCAAGAGGAACCTGGCTCCATCACACATGGATAAGATCCCACTGAGCCTGCTTTTTGTTAGCTGACTCTCTCAGCCTCACTTTGTACCACAGCTACTTCAGCCCCTTCATCAGCTTCATGTCCATCCACTGGTCTCCCTCCAGTATGTCCCTGTCTCTGGTGTACTGGGGAGCCCAGCCCTGGGCCCAGCACTCCAGGTGCACCTCCCCAGTGGGTAAGGATCACCCCAAAGTTCTGCTGAACGCAGCCCATTCTGCTCTTTGCTGCTGGATAATTATAAATTGCAGGAAAATTATTAAGAGCTGAGTGGGTATATTCATAAGGAGAGCTCTTCCTGGCTCCTGCAGGGATGGGATGTTAGTAATTCCATCTAAGGATGGAGAAGTGATGAATAATGATGTTCAATTAACCATCCAGAGAAATTTGACTCAGTTGTTGGGTGAAACTGTAAGAAAACTGCAAGAAACTGCAAGTCCCTGTGTCTGATACCACACAGCATAGGTCCTAAAAGAAAACTTAGGGGCTGCATGAACTGTAGGGGAGATCTTAAGGCAGTGGGGAGCCCAGAAGCATGATGCAAATGGTTAATAAAAAAGGCAGGGAAGTGGTGTTGGTCTTGGTGAGGCTTTCTCCATGGGGTGATGCTTTGCTGTGATGGTTTCCTCTGAAGAGCAAAGCTGGAAAACAGGAGGTGAACTCCTGAAAAGATTAGAAAGGGTGCAGGATAATGTGACATGTAATAACTGTGCCATTTAATGAGCTCTGTCTATTGAGTTTATCAATGAGAAGATAATGGAGGGATTTGATCAATTTGCATGTATTTCCATGAGAAAGAGGGATGTAGGTGAGCAGACATTTTACTTGATTCAGTGCCTGAAAGTCAGAGATAATAGCAGAGTCAGCTTGGAAATAATGTGAACATTTTCTGTGGTCTGTGAATTTATCCTCTAACAAAAAGGATAATTCACTTCCAAGGGCTGTGGGAGAGTCCCTGGCTCTGAAACACTCACATCTTTTTCCAGATGCCTTTTTCATTCAAACAATGAGACAGGGAAGTCCTATGGTCCTGATCCGAGATGCCAGACAAGATAATCATCATGTTCCCCCTTGCTTGATAAAATTAATCTTTTAATTAGGCACCCAGATTCCACAGCACTCCCTGTAGCTCTGCCAGTTGCACTCAAGTCTCTGACAAATCCCTCTCTGTGCTTTGTTGCTTTCTTCATTTGTTGAGTGAGTGACTGTTTGGTTATATCACATGGAGCAGATTTTCTTAACTTTAATTAATTTAAGTAGTTCTTTAAAAAACAAAGCTAACTTTTAGAAGTATTTCACCAGAAGTATTTCAGTCCCTCACTGGAAGGTGGAAAAAAAACAGGTTTGCATTTATTTATACCTCTTCTGATCCCTGTCCTGGATCAAGGGGGGCAGTGCCAGCCTTGGTGTGTACACCCCCTGGAATGTCAACTGATTTGAGGTGACACTGGGGGGAGTGGGAGGGAGAAGAGAGGTGGGGTTTGTACCTCACAAAAGTTGCTTCTCTCTCATTCGAGGACATCTGAACAAGTCCTTTGAAGAAGTGAGTGATGAGCAGTGTCTCAAGGAATCCACAGAGATGCCTAACTTAAAGGCAGAGATCATCCTCAGGTTTTCTTTTCACCCTTTCTGTTTTCTGGGGGGGGTTATTTGGGTTGATGGAGCCAGAAATCCACACGTAGGCTGCATCAAAGGAGATCAGGCTCTCTGCTCAAAGCAGAAAGTCAGAGCAGAGCTCCACAACAGATGGCCTTTTCTTCCCATCTCCTGGCCACCAGCTCTCATTGGGCAATTCATTATTTTCTGCAGCTGAAGCAGCTGTGGATTACTGTAATTACAGATTTAATACATCTCTGACAATCCAGAGTGAATACTAATTTGAACTTTATACCTCTCCTTGGAATAAGGTTAATTTTCTCATGATTATAAAGCTTCTGATTAAGTCAAGATGTTTGTGAGGCTAACATTTTTCCTCCTAGGGAAATAAATGGTGCATGAATTGCAAAATATTAGTGGTGGGTTTGGTGTTCAGTCTTGTCCAAAGTCCTGGCAGGGAATTTTTGAGTTCCCCAAATGTTTTCAGACAGTGGGCTAATAACTTCCTTTTAAATTGTGGCTTTGGCTTTCCTCAGATATGTACTGATCAATAGTAAATTATTTACTCAAATATTTATTATGGAGAAAAAGAAATACACTTTTTAACAGTCATAATAAGCTAAGTGTACCAAAAGCTTGTGTTACAGAAAAAATCTAAGGGGTTTCTTTGGGCATGTTTGTTCTTTAAATAGTTTTAGAGGGCAAACTGTTTGTCTTGGTGCCATTTGTAGAGCTTGTATGATCCTCTTGAGAGCAGAGATTATGTTTTGCTATCGTAGGTTTTCCTTTTGAATAACTATTCATAGCCTCATGTCCTTATTCCAAGAGGTTTTTTTCCCTCAGCAAAATCTCCCTGACTTCAGCAGTGTCCTTGGTGCTGTGTGCTGATGGAGCAGAGGCCTCTGAGCCTCCACTCCAGGTGTGAGCTCTCAGACCTGGGGCTCCTGCTCCTCTCTCTGTTCCTCTGAAGTCACCTGAAGTGGCACACGGGGGCCTGGAGGCAGAATTTTTGGATCCAAATCAACCCCCATCAGCTTGTCCTGCCCTGCAGCATGGATGGGTTGAGAGGGTGGTTTGTCTCAGGGAGGCAGGGACCCAAAAACCATTCTTTAACCATTTTCACCCTGTAACAACCACCCTGCAAAGCAGCAGGAGGCCAGGAACCCTTACAGCTCTAGGACTGACTTGGGGGTAACAGTAAAATGGAAACAAATGCTCTGCACCCTGCACTGAGGGGCTGAGCAGGGCTTGGAAAGCTGAGTTGGCCCCTGGAAGCAGTGCCATCTCCACCAGAATGAAGTGAGTCAGGGGGAGAGTGATTTTCAGGGCTTTTATTTAATCTGAGATGTGATTCCTTTAAACTAGCAACCTGATTTTATATATATGTATATAAAATATATTTTTTTTTGTACTGTGCTTTCTTGAAATAAACAGGGAAGTTTTATAGCACTGCTATAAAAAAAAAATCACTAAAGGACTCTCTGGAATACATTTCTTGTCCACAACCTTATTATGCCCTGCTTTTTACTTTCCTACTGGGAGATATCTAATAAGTGCCATGAATTGTGTAGGTGTTTTTTTGGTGTTTTTTTTTTTTAATGTGAGTCCAGAAACGTGGATATAAAAGTATTTTTGCTAAGGAGTGTTGGCCTGAAATGTAGAATGTGAAATTCTAAATGGGATCATTATTTCTTTCCAATAGCATCTCTAACTGAAATCTTTTCTGTGAGCTCTGAAGTGACTGAGAAGCAGGTGAAGGTCAGATGGTGGCAGTGACAGATTTCCACACCCCACATCCACTCCTGGGGAGCACCAAACACTTGTGATGAGTCCAAGGAGACTCTGGAGATGCCCCATAATCCTGGAAGAGTCCCTGAATTTTTTCATCTGTGTGGGATTCAGCATCCTAATTTAATTTTCTCTGGGAACCCCAAGGCTTAAGAGATCAGCACCCAGGATTTGTCAGTGAGGTGATCAGGGGCACTGAGAGATCCCCTTTGCTCTGCACCTTACAGATCTTGGTGCTTTTGTGTGCATAGAAACCATTTGATCTCTTATCCCATTTTTCAGGCATCAAAGTTCAACTGACTGCTCTGTAATTCCATTTCTCTCCCTTTCTACTATATTAAAAGCAGCCCTGACATTTCCCCTTTCCAAACAACATCTCCTCATCCTCTGTCAATTTGCAGAGGTAGAAATAGTTAAGGAAATAAGTTCCAGCCAGCTGGAACATATCTGATCTTTATAAGCACTTTCCAACTTGTTCTTTCCTTATTCTCTCTGAAAATCTTGGTTTTTTGCCTCTGATATTAGCTGCCAGTTGAATTCAGCAAGGTAAAGATGGGGAGTGCTGTAGCAAAAAAAAAAAAAAAAAAAAAAAGACATAAAAGACTTCTCTTTTATGGCCTCATCTGTCAATAGCTTTTCTACTCTGCTGAGCAGTAAAGCAACATTTTGCCTGGCTTTATTCTTATTACAAATAGACTTGTAGAACATTTTTGTGCTACCTTTGCTAGCTCAAAGCTTTTTTTTTTTTTCCCTTTAGTTGCTCAGTGTTTGTCATTCTTTTTATACTCACACTCTGTATATGTGTCCTTCATGAGTTTGAGATCATTGAGCAGCTTATGACTTAGCCAGATTAAATCCCAGGTTTTTTCTCCACTGGGATGTTTTCCACTCACATTTCTCTGTGGAAATGTTTCAGCCCCGTGGCTTCTTTTCTCCTTTGACTTGCAGCTCTTGGGCCTTTTTTCCTGTGAAGCCTCAAAGATCTCCAAGTGTCCTTTCTTTAAAAAAGTCCTTTTATTTATTTTGTTGCCTTTCCCCTGAAGAATTATTTGTCACCTTCACCCAAGCTGGCTTTTGCCTTCCTTATCTTAGGAGGTTTCTCAGTGCTGGAGCATTCTGCACCCAGTCTGAGGACTTTACTCCTGTCACCAGAACACTCTCCTCTTGGCTCTTTCCTTCTCAGGAGATGCTCATGGCCAACACCCTTCCTCAGAGCAGCCAATTTGTTGTAGCCAATGTTTTCATTTGGCAAACTTGTCCTGCCTCAAAAGGTCTTTCCCTGAGCTCAGCCAGGTGAAGAGTTCCTCTTTGTCACCAGGGGAGCTCTGTTCTTGCCCAGCAATCCCTGGTGTCTCATTTCTGGAGAAGGAAAGTGGTTGTAGTGACCCATTTTTCTTTGAAGGGGAGGGAAAGGGATGAAAAGGAGAAGCAGCAAGATGCAACAGAGGAATCTTGAGGGGGTTTAAGTCCTTCAGGGGAAAACATGCTACACCAGCAATGCCACATTCCCAAAGGGATTCCTCAAGTGATGAAGTCTTCCTTTTTTTTCTCCTTTTTTTATTCACCCAAACCTCTTGGTTTCTTCAACACTAAGCACATGCATAACCACATCACACCCTAACACTTGGTTTTTTCTCATATTCCAGGTGTTGGAAGTGACTTTTGAAGGCTGAGATCAAATTCCTCTGGTAGTGGGTAGATGAGAGCCTCAGTCTGATGGCTGGGGATGTAATTACTCAGATGTGGCTGATCACCTTTCTTGCTAGGAAAGGAGAGGAGTTTGCACTGGTTTCATCACTGCTTTGGGGTGTAAATCTTTAATGACAGATGGCACAGGAGAGGCAGTGGGCAAAGCAAGAGTGTTGTGTTTTGCTTCTCTCCTGGTTTGTCTTCTACTTGGGCTGCAGGACCTTTGGGGCAGGATGGGTGCTTTCCCATCCCTGTTTCCAGCAGCAGTTTACAAACATTCTCTTGGCTGGCACAAGGCATGTTTCAGAAAATGAATATGTGTAAATTCTTCCTTTGTTCTCTGCTCTTTAGAATTGGTGCCTTAGGGAGAGCACAAAACTACCCCCACACACACACAAAGTAAAAACCTCTTCTCAAAGGAAACATTAAACACAACTGCCTGAACTTGGACTAAAATAATGAGTACCCAGTGTATCTTTTGGCCTTCTTGGAAGAAAAGCACTACCAAAATGTAACATTAAATATTCTGTGCTCCTGTGGAGAGTTCCCTTAGTTTTCCCACAGTCATTTCATCTGTCTCACGTGGCTTTGCTTGCAGAAAGATGGAACACAACTTCAGTGATATTTTAAGGTTGCAATTTAATAGGCAATTGACTTTGGAAAACTAAATATAAACCCAGGAAGAGCCTGTTGCTGAGTAGAGGTAACTTCTGGTCAGTCCCAGGCCTGAAATAATACAACCTTGTTCTGATTTATTTTGCTCTTTTGTCTTGAGGTTGGCAGGAAAGCTGAAGCACTGGGCACCAGCCTTTCCTAGATCTTCCTTGTCCAGTTATAACAGAGATGGAAAAAAACCCACCCAAACCCATGCCAGAAAGAGGGACTTTTCATTCCCTCTCCTAGTGGGAGTGGAATGCTAAGCTAATGCTTAAAAGCTGCTTTGAGTTTGGATCCCACCAAGGGGTCTGAGCCCAGCTCCAAGAGAGAGAGGAGTTCCAGAGGTGGCAGAGGTCCTGGGGGACCCACCCCCCTCCAGATGCTCTTGTTAGTTATTACCATTGGCATTTCTGCACAGGGCTCCATAACATCAGTCCAACCATGCCACCTTGTGTTAATTTCTATTTCCTTATGGCACTCAATAGTCAGAGCAAAAAAAAAAAACTAAAAGGCATTTCTGGTTGTGGGTGTTTGGGGTTTCTTAAATACTGTGAAAAATCCACTGCTGTCTCCCCTGCCTGAGCCTGGGTGTGCATCAGTAGCAGGTGAAGGGATTACACTCTTGACACTTTGCAGTTTAAAATTTAGAACAAAGACATTACATTTCATAGTTATAGATTCAAAGTCTGTTGCTGGTGAAGAAGTTGAGCTATTGGGGTGTGTGTCTAGTCCAGCATGGGTAACTCTTTCTGGACTGCCATAAAATCTTTGCTGAATTGTGGGTTATGCCTTAGGTCAGGGGAATTGGGTCCATTATATCCCCAACTCTGAAGTTTTGGGGGTTATTTGGCTAGACAAATGACCTGTGGATTTTGCAGCTTGGAGTTAGTAGCATTTAAGAGTGTTGAATTGTGAGGAATTAAACTTGAGAATGCTTTAAATTGAAAGAAAAAAAAAAAAAACACCAAAACTAACTTCTCGCAGCAAAATGTCTTCATTAAACCTTTGCTTCTTTTCTGCAGTCAGCAGCAGAATATGTGAAGTCCAGGCTGCCTGAGGTGCTGAAACAACATCTTCAAGACTATGAGAAGGACAAGGAGAACAGTGTGCTGTCCTACCAAACCATCCTGGAGCAGCAGATTTTATCCATTGATCGAGAAATGCTGGAAAAACTGACTGTGTCCTATGATGAAGCAGGTATCTTTGTGCTTCTTTCTAAGTTACTTTTAACTGGGGAAAATTTAAAAAAAAAAAAAAAGTTGTTTCCTTTCAGTCTTGCCTCCCAAACGTTGGTGCTTGTGCTGGCAAACTGCTCTTTGGCCTCAGAGGGTGGAGGTGACTCAATGAGACATTTCTTTCTCCTAAAATCAAGTTGAGATAGAACATTTTCCACTTGAGTGAGTGCATACTAAGTAGCTGAAAGGACAGTTATTTTTCTAGCAGCACTTGTCCTCTCTAACACTGATGTTGATTGATCTGGCCCTGCCTCTTTATTGTCTCATGCTGTGACCTCTTTTCTGCTGGTCCCTCCTTCACTTCAACTTATTTTTGGGGTTGACTTAGAGATAGTCACAGAATCTGATTTTCAAAGAGGACACTATAGCCCAGATGCAATTACAGGGGGGTTCAGTTTTGGTATTTACATCTTAATACTTGCTAATATTTTTTACTAGCATTTTGTTTCAAAGTCATTAGAAATGTCTCCCAGTTTTTGGATCCTCCACAGAGAGGTCCTGATGCCTGCTCATAAAACTTACAGAGGAAGAAAAGGAGATGCTGTTGATGTGTTTCACTGACCTTCCAAAGTAGTCACTGATCCCTGCCATGTGCCCACTCCCCTGAATCTTCCCAAGTTTCTCAGATAAATTGAAATTAATTATGCAGCCTTGTAAAGGAAGAATCAAACAAAAAGGAAACAACCTTGTAATAGAAAAAAAAAGAATCTGTACTTAGCTTGCCCCCATTTCTGGGTTTTTCTTAATCCCTGGTGGCATTTTCTTGTCCTGTTCTTCCCCTGACAGCACCTGGCAGGTAGGTGCCCCTGGGGAATGTGCTGAGCTCAGCTCCCAAGTTCTCCTTCCAGCTGTTTCAGGCAGAAGCTTCAAACTCCTAAATGGGTTTTTCATTCTGGTTGGATCCCGTTTCCAGCCACCAGCCTGAGAGCACCACTCTCCTCTTTGGTTAGGTGCCAACCTGCTCAAATGAGTTTCTTGTCACTAGCCCAGCTCTGGAAAGCCAACAAGCTGGTGTTCCTGTGTCCTGTTTGTACTCATGCTGTGGTGCCCTGAAGTACTTCAAATGCTCCAACTCCTTATCAACTTTGCTCAGACTCCTACTCAGACTCCCACTCACCAGCAATACGATTCTCTTAAGCTCTTTGATCTCAAAGGCACTTGAGCAACTTAAAATGCCATTTGCAGACTGCCTGTTCTGGGTACTTAGAGGGCTGTGAGCTTTTGTAATTTCAAGTAATTACAATGCTCTATTACTTTATCAATTGTATTCCTGCATTCACCCAATAAATAACCCTGATTCTCTTAAAACGCTTTGATCTCTCCTGCTCTTGAGCCCCACACAGTGCCATTTGCAGTCTACACATGTCACATACTTAAGGAGCTCTGAGTCATACGAGTTCCTGAAGGACAACAGAGTTAAAATGAGGCCACAGGATATTTGTTTAATTACATAGGGGCTGCTTTTAATGATGCATAAAAAACAAGCTTCAAAAAACGTTGCTTTCTGTTGCTTCCGTTTCTGGTTTTTTTAACACAGAATTTCCCAGCCCAATGAATCATGTAAAGCTTTTTTTCCCTGCTTCAGTCACTTCATCTCTGCAGTCAGTTTGATTGATAGAAGTTTGTTAGGCAGGAGAAAATGCAGTGGAAGAAATTACTGACTCCTCTCAAAAAGAAAGGAAGCACTTTCCTCTGTTGAAAACTGTTTGTACAGGGGAAATGAAGATCAGACCTGCTTGAACACAGGTTTGGGGATTTATATCAAGCAATGGAACAATCATGTGGAAAAGGGAAGCTACATAAATAACTGTGTTTAGAAAAGTCCCAGCAAATACACACGTTGGCAATGGAGAGGGAGCACAACTTTTACTGCAGATAAAAAGCCCAGAATTTCAGCCTCCCAATCAGGCTGACACCTCTGGAGGTGAAAACACAGCAGTGGAGCCTGCTCCTCAGTCTAATCATGTCACTTGTTTACTACAAAAGCAGAAATGGTGCTCCCTGCTCTCCAAGTGAGATCTGGCTGGGAGAAGGGGGCAGTTAAATCTGATTGCAGCTGCTTGTGCTCCTCACCACTCCAGGTGTCCAGCTCTGGGGCAGCTGGGCTGGTGACATTTTTTTTTCCTTAGTGCTTTTCCATGCTGAAGGCAGTTTAATGAGAAGCTCAAGCTGCTGGTGGTACATGCAGGATGAAGGAAGCAATCTTGAAAAATCAAACTGATGGAAAATCTTGAAGGTCCTTTCCAGCCTGAGCAATTCTCTGATTCTAATTCTAAAATAAAAGCGAGTAAGGGGGAAAAAACAACTTCCTCTGGCAGGAGGCCACATGAAACAGGAACAAAACCCATCCCAGGGAGCACTGTCAAGAGTTTAGTTTCTGTAATCATGAGCAGTTGGAGTTGTGCTACGTGCCAGCCAGGGAAACTGGGAAGTTAGATGTTCAAGCTACATGATACAAGGGTCAGTAGCTGAGGGGGCTGTGTGGAGGGGAGCACTTCCACAGCAAGGGAGCTGAATTCTCCATCCAGAAAACCTGGGAGCAGACCTTCTCCACCCAGAAAGCCTTTCCTGTCTCTCTTGGAAGAGCCATTTTCCAAGTGTTTGCAGAGTGTTCACCCCCAGCTAACTCCTCTGCCCCCAGGGATGTTTCCCAAAGCAGATGGAATTCAGCTACATCCATTTTCCAGAATCAAACAGAAGAACACTAGGATGGCTTGGGCTTCTGGTACAATTTTGGATGTCAGTTTGGCCTTCCTAGCAGCATGCAGCATTGACAATGTGCAGCTTCAATGGACTCAACATCCTAAGGCTGCTTTCTGGAAATCAGTGTATCAGAGCTACCAGCTAAAATGGGTTCATCTAAAAATAGTCAAATGTTGATAAGATTTGCAGTGAAGTTTAACTAAGGAAGCTTTTATAAAATGAAAGCAAGCCCGAGGTGACAGGTGGTTAAAACTCCTGTCATAATCTTTAAATCCCTTAGTTTAAAAAGTGGCATTCTTGACTAGCTGAGGCTGGGTTAATTTTGTACATGAATACTTTTTCCTGCTGAAGCTTCATTAGATGTTAATCCTATTTCTCTGATTTATAGTATCACTAAACATCTGGAGAGGTCAGTGATTACTCTGTATACAAATACAAGTTTAGGATATTTAAAGGCACTTTGGCATTTAACTCTTTGCCAGGGAGCTAAAGCCTGCTAGGAGATTCTGCTGGGGTTTTTGTACTGTAGTCAATAGTTTTCTTCTTTAATGGATGGTCCCTCTCCCCCAGAGTCCTATAAAAATTGAGTTTCATCATTGTATGACAAAAAAAGATGAATTTCATTTTTCCCTGCTGTGAAGCACTCATGAAAGATACTGATATTTAAGCACAGCACCCAGAGCCAGATATCAGCCCAAAACATGTTTTCTCAGCTAATATTTGCCAGGGCCTCACATGTTTCAGGGAGCCAACTGCAAGGAGAGAGACAAAAAGCTCCTGTGTGCCTCTCTCTGCAGATACAGCTTCATTTGAAAACTCTGAGGCACAGCTGATTTGCCCCATGTCTTGAGGCTCTTGGTGTCAGCACCATAGTGTTTCCTAAAACAGCTTTTTATGCTGGCAGTCCATGTCCCATATGGCTTGAATACTCCACTTTTAACATCACAGCCTGTTTGCTGCTGAGGTGGAACATGGCTCTGTGTGGTGGGGTGCAGCAATCCACTCCATTTCTTTTCTGCTTTGTCACAAACCCCTTGACCCAGCAGATGTGTAACCACCAGCACCTGAATGTGTTGGGCAACACTCTGCCTGTGCCAGGAGCTTCCTGATGAATGAAAAAAAAAAAATAAAGGCAAAACCAGAGTGGCCTGCAGTGGGTGGTGGTGGCTTTCTCTCCAGATGAGGTTTGGTTTTCTAATTACTTTGAGGTATTTGATCTCCAGAATGTGATCTAAACCAATTCCCTTCTCCAGGTTTTGAGTTGCTGCAGTGAGAATCTGGTGTTGTGCTTTTTCCAGATAATACAGTAGGAAGTTTTACTCTTTGTAACCAGATGATTACAGCTGAGTTTATTTAATCCCTGCCTTATGCCCAGTGATTCCTTTGCCATACATCATTTCTTTTACACATTAAAGCCATGTCTTAAACTTGATCACCACAACCCAGCACTCTGATTTTCTGCAGAGGGCCAGGAGCTACAGCAGCCATCTCAGAGCAGTGACTTCTGTGATTCATCTGTTTATTTTAAGCATCTACTTCAGTCTGTGAAGAGTCATTTCCTAAACATGCCCACTCTTTTCCCTGGGCTGGGAATAAGCTCCTGCTAAAGGGTAAAACACAGGGAGGCAGCTCTAGCTGGGAGCTGAAGGTCAGCCTAAGGGGCTCTGTAGGTGCACACAAAACCATTTAAATTACAGATCAGGATGTAGCTTCATTGCAAACCATGCAGCTCTCTGATTTCCTACTCTGAGGTCTTCCAGCTTGCTAAAATATTGGCAGAGTTTGTAAACAACAGACACGCAGCCCAGGAGTATTTTATTCTTTTGCTCAATTGAAAGGATGTTTTTTATTCATGTAATTACAACCTTTCAGCAGAAGCTCAGAGCAGAAATAGCACTCTGACAGATGCCTACCTGCCTGTGAAATATTCTTCACTTCCTCATCAATTTTTTGAAGTATTCAACTATTGAAATTTGTCAGCTGGCAGTCAGTTTTTCAGTAAAATACTGGTAAATAGATTTGCACATTTGGTAAAACTAGAAATCCATCTTCTACGTATCTGGTGAAACCTTTGTGTGGTGTAGGTGCCAGGGTGACCCTCCAGGGCTGTGTCAGTAAATCAGGGATTTTTAAATCCATCATGTGAGCTGTTCTGTACTTACTCAAGCATGTGGAACTGTTTGCAGCCTTGCTGTGTTAACTCTTCCTTTTGGTGTTGAGACATTTGGTATTGAGCTATTTTAAACAATAATTAAAAATTCTACCCTGGCAGAAAGAGGGAACCAGCACAGCTCAGCAGAGTGCTGAGGCTCAGCAGTGTAAGAGAACAAGTTTTTAAAGCATTTATTAGTTTCAACACTAATTATTACTAGCTGAGCATTTCCTTTCTGTGCAGCTATTGCTTAAAGCTGGAAAGCATCTTAAATGCACAAACTTATTCTTAGGTGCTTACTTAATTCAGGCAGAAATTGTGGCAGTCAGTTCAGGTTTGCTCAGGGGTGGTTTGATGTCTCCTGCATTTGGAAGGTGATTCCTTCAACCTCCTGAAGGGTTTTTTCAGGGACACTGCAGTATCACAGCCTGATTGCTGTCCTCTCAATTTGTATCTTTGGCCTAATGAAAGGCTGAAGAAGTATGCAAGCTCTGGAGAATCCAAACCACTACTTGAGGTTTATTTTGCCTAATTTTTTGTGTTAGATTTCATTTGAAAACCTTCAGAGTCAGTTGATGTGCACCAGCTCTCCAGATGGTCGCTGTCATGTGGCAGGGTCAGTTTCATACATGAGTACAGATTTATCTCATCTTTTCTATTATTTCTTAAAAGATATCAGGCAGAGGTACCATTTGAAGACACAGCTTGATGGAAGTTCAGTGTAGACAGAGAAAATCTCTTCCAGAGCTCTGGAAGAATCCCACCCACCTCAGCAGAGGTTTGTCACCTGCTGCTGGATGCAGAGATGTGACCCCAAAGGGTCTTGGAAATAGCAGTAAAGTTTCTTCTACCTACAAACCTGACAGACCACTTGGAGATCCTTATTAAATTTTCCTGCTTTGTTACCCAGACAAACAGGAACAGCACTGCTGTGGCAGGGGTGGAGCAGCAGCAAACCCCATCACCTTCACAAAAGCCTTCATTACCCCCCGACTGCCAGATTTCAGCATGGAATAGCTTCACTCTCCCTGCTCCTAGCTTTGCTCTGGCACACAGAAAAAGCTCACGTTTGCCTTTTCCTGAAAAACATTTTAGTAGGGAAATCAGAGAGAAGAAAATACACTGCAACAACCCCAAGATCCTGGCACAGGCTCAGGGATTTATGATCTGAGGGCGCTGCTGCCTTCGCCGAGACCGTCCGCAGCCTTTGTGGCATCTGTCCTTGTGCTCTCCCCCTTGGCAGCAGCTCCCAGCTCATGCTGATTCCTGCTTTCCATGCACCAACTGCATGGCACCCCATGATCAATCCCCAAGAAACCTTTTGCCATGATTTCCCCGTGTTTGAGTGGAGAGATGAACTGAGCTGTTGCTAACAGAGCAGGATGAAACCTGGGAGGGGGATGTCAACCAACTTGGGCCACCAAGAGCCCAAGGTCCTCAGAGCTGCCCCAGCAGTAGGGATTTGGAGCCAGGTGTCAGGAGGATTTTTTGATGCCACGTGTGAAGCATGAAGTCTGCAGTGTCCACAGGGTGAGCTGGATCATGCCTGGGCTCCCTGATGCCTTTCAGAGTGTTAATCAGGTCTTGCGTGCCCTCTGGTGCCTTTTCTCCCTGTGGACAAAGCAGTTCTCTGAAACCCATAGAGCTGCTGCAGCCCTGACTTCTCCAAGGTGCCTTGGCAGATACTAAAATACAGCACCAGTAATCTTACCTGACTGGAGAAAAACTAAAAAAAAAAAAAGCAAACAGCAACAGAAGAAAGAGAAAAAAAAAAAAGCAAACGTATCTCTGCAGCCAGGATAGTGCAGGTTTTAAATTTTCTGGTGATTTTCTTTGTAAACTGCTCAGCAGGGCATTATTCAGGCAGCTGTGTCAGGGGACTAATAGAACATGTGCTCTCAGGTTTGGAGCTTTTATGTTGGGAATTTTCCCTCGTGCAATTGCATTAAATCTGAGGGGGCTGACAAGAGCACGGTGTCTTCTAGCTCTGCACAAGGTTAAATGACTGAAATAAAAATAGATGGAAAAGAAAACAAAGTAAATTAAGTTTGGTTTCTCAGGTAGTGGCAGACAGTAGCGTGAGGTCAGGGACTTGGGGGTAGCCCAAGCCATCAGTCAGGGACTGTGAAGCAACTGATCCTTCCTAAACCACTTTGGAAATCATCTTGTTCCCCACCTTTCCCTCTGCTTCGTTCTTTTTCATTCACCCAGGTGATCTAACCAAGAAGGCTTTGTTCAAAGGTACCATTTTTATATAAATTGTGGCAATAATGCCACAAAGTAAAATGTGAAGCATTTTACTTCCTAAACCCCTGGGCTGCAGGGTGTTATTTACAGTGTTTTCCCTACTAGGAAATGTGTGATTATTTTTTTTTTTCCTTACTGCAAAAATCCACACTGGAAGAGGAAGGCAATCTGCAGAGCAACAGGAGAGTTGATGAGTTTACAAATGCAAATGTCAAGCCAGGAGGGCAGGCAGAGGTAAAGCCTCTGATCTTCAGAAAGAGGCATCAGTTGGGTGGTGGATCACAGAGGGGGGTGTGGGGCTCTCTCCTGCAGTGTGCCAGGATCCTTCTGGAGTTGGATTTGGTTTTATATTCCCCTCCCAGCCAGGTTCTCATCCAGCCTTTCAGCACAGCCCTCTCAGGGGAAAGCCATCAAGTGGTGGAGTTGCAGGGGGCTTAGCAACAAAGGGGAAATGAAATCCATTTAGATCTGCAATGTGTCATATTGCAAAAAATAACATATATTTATAATAAATATCTATATATAAAAATATATATATTATTACATATATATATATTGTTATGTTATAATAATATATATGATATAATACATCTGTCCTGTGAAAAAAATAGCTCTGGATTAGAGCTGTGCAAGACAGACCATTAAGTTAAAAATAAATCTGAACCCAGTGCATCTAAACACAACTTGTTTATTACTGGCTATTTTATTTATACAGTCATGGGACATTCAACTACTGACCTGGGAACATAGTTCTGAACCCTGGGTTGGGACAGCAAGAAGCAGCAGCCATGAGAATTTATCTTTAGGAGCAGAGAACAGAGAGTTAAACCCTGATCTGTCTGCCCAGGAGCAAAAGCAGGCTCAGGATGGCAGGCAGAGCTGGAGTGCCCCGTGCTGGTAGTGCTATTAAAACTGCACCTTTGATTAAAACAAAATCACCATCAGGGTCCTTTTGGGTTTGTTTTGCTTCCCATTCCCTTCTGTTTTTTCCAGGCACAACCTGCTTGATTGCCCTCCTGTCAGACAAAGAGCTGACAGTGGCCAACGTGGGGGATTCCCGAGGAGTGCTGTGTGACAAGGATGGGAATGCCATCCCCTTGTCACACGACCACAAGCCCTACCAGCTGAAAGAGAGGAAGAGGATCAAAAGAGCTGGTGAGTCTGTGATGTTTTTGCTTTGGATGGAAGGTTTGCTCTGTCAATAACACACTTTTCTCCTGAGGAAGGCTGCAGAGTACCAGGCTGAGGCCTCAGCAAAGAAAATTTTCCATTATTAATCCAACACTTTTCAGGGGGATGTCATGGGGCAGGCAGAGGAATGGAAGCAGCCTGACCTACCCCTTCATTGAGCCAGCATGGGGAGGAAGAGCAGCTTTCATCTCCAACTTTACTGTCCTGGACAGTTCCCTTCTGATCTCCAACAAGGAGCACATTACTAACCAGGAGCAGGAACTTCCCAGGCTGCTTCACACAAAATGGCATCAGACACCTTGATGTGAGAGGCTGGGTCAGGAGCTGAGGGAGGCTGAGGTCCTAAAATAAGCAGAGCATGAATCTAATTCCTCAAAAGTTGGTTTTTGTTCCCCTTAGTGACTGCTAATGAGTGCAAAGATGTAAACTGTAGCAGGAGTGTAGGGATAGAACATAAGGAACAGAAACCTTTCTGCAATAAATCTTTCTAGCTTTGATCACTTGTCATTTTAGCAACCTCCTGGGTTAAAAGTTACATTTGGATCATTCAGTTTAATAGCCAGTTCTCCATGAATTTGTCAAAGTCTCTTTTGAACCCATTTCTGGCTTGGCTTCCCCAGCAGCCTGCAGCAGCAAATGATTTGATGAAGAAGAAAAAAAAAATAAAATAAATTTCCACTTGTTTGAGTTGAACCAAGCAATGAGCATCTCCTCATGCATCTCCTCTCTGCCTCCAAGGCTTCCTCTGTAAAGTGGAAATAACAAGTATTTCCCTGAGTGTAAACCATTTTTAAAACCTACAGCTTATCAACATGTCCCCACCAGCAGAAATGCCTGGACATGGGCAGCCAGCCCTTTGCCCTCCCTTTGCTTTTATCCCCAAGGAGGTGTCAGAGCAGGGGGGATCTGTCCTGCTGCCAGGCAGAGACAAGGACACGGTCCCCAAAGGGGAGGAATGAGCACAGAGATGCTGAGAAGGAGGAACAGGAAAATCTTGGTGTCTCTTTGCTTCAACTCTGCACTTGGGGGATGTTTTCCCCAGAAAACCCAAGAAATCTCCTCCTGGTGGAGAGCCTGAGCCTTGGGTGTGGTCTCCCTGTGAGGAGTGACCTTGACACAACCCTGGGTTTGGCTCCTGAAGAAGTTCTGGGTTGTAGAGCCACGAGGTGACTGCTGCTGATTGAAACTTAAGTCCTTCACCTTGCACATAATCCTCTGAGCTCAGCTCTCACTGACAGACAAAACCTTTGTGCTGTTGCCAAAAACCTTCTGGGTCTGGAATGCCTTTTCTCCTCCCGTGGCAGCCAGTGCTGCAGAATATTTGTTTTTCCAGGGGTGGTGTTTTCATGTACCCTGTGTGGATGGCTCTACAAAAAAAAAAGCACCAGGAGGGCCCACAGACACTTGAGCAAACCAGAGGAATTCAGTTGGTGCTGTAGGCAGCTCAGGTTCCACCTGGCACCAGAGTCACTGTGTACCAGGACCTGCAAAGAGCCCGGAGGAGAGCACCATCCATCTCTGGAAGCACAGAGGGGGTGCAGGCAGTGCTCTCCTCCTCATGGAGTGTGAAATGCCTCCTGAAAATGCCTCTTTTCATTGCACTGGGTTTCCTCTGGCACTTCAGTGCATACACATGCTCACACTCCAGTTTCTCTCAGCCCAGGCTGGGTGAGTAGGTGGCTGCAGAACCTTCAAACCCTGGAGCAGCAGCTGGGTGAGGTTTGTGTCACCTCTGAAGGGCTGCAGGTGGCTCACCAGCCCTTCCATTTCTTGTCTGTGGAAGGAAACATCAGCTCCACGATGGAGGCTCCCAAAAGTGTTCATAACAACACCCAACAAGTTTTGTTTCTGGGGGTTTTAAGATAAATCAAGTTTCAAGCTTTAAACACCAATGAAGCATGAAGTGAAATGTAGTTCCCTCTGAAAGCAGAAGGAATTTAGAGATTAGATCAGCCAACCAGGGATGGAAATGCTGCTCTGAGGTTTTGGTGTCTGACAAATAACCCCTGGGGCTGAGGGGCAGAGCTGAAAACTGTTCTGATAACTCCAGAGAACAAAGAGATTTATAAGAATGCCAAAGCAGGGAGCTTGCAGACAGAAAAAGCAACTTTTCCTCTAATTCTGTTGCACATTTTAAGGCTCCATCTTTGCAAATTGTTTGTCCTTGGGTGACTTTTCATTCCTGTTTAGGTGACAGGAACAGGGCTGGGAAGCAGAGCAGACAGTGGCACCTGGATGCATGCAGAGGAATTTTACTCTTTGACCTTGAGCATTGGGTTTTTCCCTCCCTGGCCCAGTCAGGCTGTGCCAGCACCACCCAGTGCAGCATCTCACTCTGAGAATATCTTTTCAACCAGAAGCAGCCTTAATCCTGGAGGCTGCAGAATCAGTCAGATCCCATGTTGCATTTCTCTGACTGAAAGGAAAATGTTGGTATTGGTTTGTTTGTTCACATAAGTTTCTTGGTCCTTTTTTGACACAGCAGTTTGACAGAAGAGCCTCTAAATGTTTTTGGCACTTGCTTCTTCACTTTGTGTCTTATAAGTGAGATGTGAGTCCTACTGCAGGGGGTTTCAGTGTTCTTTCCTTTACAGATCTTCTGCAGTGGGGACAACATGAGCTACACAGCAAAAGGAGGTGTTTACTAACCCAAGAACAGAAAGATTTGCTTTCAGCATTTTTGTCTTACCACAGGCAGTTGTGTGGTGCAGGAATAGCTGTGTCCAAGGCCTTGTCAGTGTCTCTGGGGGAGCAGAGAGCACGAAGCTGCTTTGTCTGACAGCAGAGTCACTGCTGCCTTCTCTGCTTCAGCCCTTTCAGCAGCACAGGCAGCCACAACCCAGCTCTTCAGGATCATGCAGTCATAGAATCTGCCAAGTTGGAAGGGACCCATCAGGATCATCACCTCCTGCCCCTGTGTAGGGCACCCCAGGGATCTCATCCTGTGCTTGGGAGCATCATCTGGAGCTCTAAGATGTACTCACAGCATCTCCCGCTTTTGGTTTTTGGGTTTTTTTTTGAGATCCGTAGTATCTCTATCCCTCAGGTTGTACAGCAGGATGGATTTTGGGGTGGGTCTGGCAGGAAGCCAGGGAAATGCTTTGATTTTTTAAGAAAAAAATCCAAGAGAAGAATTGCTTTAAGTGTTGGTGTTTCTCTCCAGGTGGTTTTATCAGCTTCAACGGCTCCTGGCGCGTGCAGGGGATCCTGGCCATGTCCCGCTCCCTAGGAGATTACCCCCTGAAGAACCTCAATGTTGTCATTCCTGACCCTGATATCCTGACCTTTGACTTGGACAAACTGCAGCCAGAATTCATGATCCTGGCTTCAGATGGTCTGTGGGATGCTTTCAGCAACGAGGAGGCCGTTCGGTTCATCAAGGAGCGCTTGGATGAACCCCACTTTGGGGCCAAGAGCATCGTTCTCCAGTCCTTCTACAGAGGGTGTCCTGACAACATCACAGTGATGGTGGTGAAGTTCAGGAACAGCAGCAGAACAGAAGAACAGTGATTACTGGTGGTCCTCTGCCTCACTCTGAACTTCAACCAAACAACTCTTTAACATTTTAAACGCGGTAGAAAGCTCTAGGAAACGCCACTAAGGTTCTACAGGAAAGGAGCAGATCCCTCTGGTCTTTGTTCTTTGCTTAACAAAAGGAGCAATACAACACCTGCATTCTGAGTGATGATAAGAGTTCAGTTTGTGCCCACCTACCCATCTCCAGTCACCTTGCTGCTCCTTAGAATCTAACTGTAACCTCCCCCTTCCCAAACCTTCTTTACAAACCCCCCGTAGCCTTTTGTGTTTCATTCCTCCCCTCTCCTTTCCCACACTTTCCTGGGGCTGCTCAGCAGGCTCAGGGAGCTCAATAGCAAAGTGCTAGGAATGGTGCTGCCTGACCTCAGAATGATGCTCTCCTCTTTCTCATCTTTTTTTTTCCCTTTTCTAATCTGCAGTCAGAAGGGTGGATAGGAAGAGATTTGCCATTACTGGCCTGTTGCTGATGTGAAGGAGGAAGAGGAGCCAGCTGTATCCCTGCTGCCACAGAACTGGCTCTCTTGCTTTCTTTAACCTCCCTCTTCCCTTAAATAAATCCCCTCCAAGCATGTGATTAGGTCTGGCTCCAGAGTTACCTGCAGCCACATATTTATTCAGCCTCTGCATTACTCTAAACAACATTTCTCCTATGGCACATTGCATTCAACCTCACTAATGTTAAACTCCAGCAAAATATTCTGAGGTCTGACACCTAAATCAAAAAAAACCAACCCCAACTCAGCTCTGCTGTGCTACAAGAACATCTGTCAGCTGCCAGGACTCACTCTGACCTTAGGGGTTTTTGGCATGGACTTCTTGTAGGCATGTAAAGAAAGGGATGCAAGAAAAAATTGGGTTTGGTGGTGACTGTTTGGAAAATTAATCAAACCAGTGCATTCCTTAGAGCTCCCTAGGTGGAATCAGGCCTCTTGAAGACTTTCTTGTACCACTGCACATAAATTTGTGGTGTTAACCCAGGGAAAACCCACGTCAGAACCAGGTTTTGGTATGGTGTATAAATGCCAGGCAGTGTCATTGCCCTGCAGAGAGGAAAGCTTGTGTTAAATCTAGATAAAACAATGTTTAGATCTAACTTTCAGTATTTAATTGTATTTTGGAATCTGTGACTGCTGGAAATTTAAACAATGACAGTCTGAGTTTGCTCTGTATCTGATGCCTTGGCTGGGTGCTTCATGATGGAGAGGCAGCAGCAGAGTGAGAAGCAATGAGTGTGAGAGGAACAGAGCCAGGGCCAGAGCTGCAGGTCAGTGTTTTGGATGGCTTGTTATCCAGACAGTGTCTCAGAACAATCCTTGGAATCCCCTCCCCACAAAGCATGGCCCCAGGTGATCCCCTGAGGTCTCTGAGGTGATGGGTGGAAGCTGTCAGTGTTTGGGTCCTGAGATGAGTCAGGGATGGATGCATTGCCTGACATGGGCTGTGTCTTGGGGAAAGGTAGAGTGTCACTTGGTTAAAACCTGTCCCCCCTTCCACATCCCCCAACAACAGCCTCCTTGGGCACTCATCCCCCCTACCAACAGCCTTCCTGGTCCCTGCCAGCACCTGATCCCACCACCTGATCCCAAGACCAGGAGGTGTCGTGGTCATGCTGAGCAGCTGTGATGCCTCTGGAGGCAAAAATGAAAGAGCACAAATTCTGCTCCCTGCTGGAGAAGGAATTCCCACTCTAGTCTGTTGGTTTCTGTTCCTGGGTTCTCTTCCCTCCTTTAGTTTGTCTGGGAACAGCTCTGGATTGGATGCTTTGCTGGCACCAGAGCTGCTGGAGGTGTATACAGAGCCTTCAGCAGCCTCTTCCCACCCTGACTCTGAGGAACAGGGAAGTGGAAAGCAGAAGTCTGGAAGGATTGGGACTTTTTAACTCTCTTGGACAGAGCAGTCAGTGAATTTTAAATGCAGCTTTGCAGTTAAACTGGGCAGCTAACAGGAAATGTTCATCATTGCAGAGTGCCTCCCTTATTTTCCTTCCAAGCCAAATTATTCTATGATTCTGTGATTTTATTTTGAAAAGGTATTTGAGGTCAGAGGGCTGTGAGGTGAAACCCTGGTGTGATATTTCCATGGAGGTGGTTCCTCAGCAATGCTCCAGCAGCAGGAGGGGTGCTGCAGGCAGAGCTGGGGCTGTATGGGGCATTTCCCTTTCCTTTCTCCTTCCCCAGGGAGGGATCTGTTGTTGTGGTTTTTCTTTGTAGGACACTGACCTGGACATTTGTCTATAAACAGCTGCCCCAGGAAAAGGAGAATTATCTAAAAAAGGGGGAGAGTTGTGTAGCAGAGACATCACTGCTGATCCTCCACAAATTTGGAATTTGTGAATTCCTGCACTCTGTCACAGCCAGTCCATCACCCACCCAGCCCCAGCTCAACCTTCCAAGTGTCTGCAGTTGCAACAAGAGCTGTTTGAGCACCTCCAGGTTTCTTTACAACTCTCCCACCTTCCTGGGAGCTGTTTCCTGGTCAAGAACATTCCTGCCTCACCAGTGAGCTCTGGTCAGGTATTCACATTTTGGTTTTTTTACTTTCAAAACCCAGTTAAGGATCCTTTAGGTTTAAAGGTGAAGGACAAATGGAAGTGAGAAGCTTTATGCAGCCTTCCCCACACAATGGCAGTGCCTACCCCTGCTCCCTGCCAGAAGGCTTCTAAGCACCTTGTAATCCCATTCTAAACATTTATAACTTCCCAATCCTGCAGACTTGTGCCAAGTTCTGTCATAATACTTCGAGCTGTTGGCTGACAAGATTTAAGTGATGTCCTTGTTGCTTATGCAGCCCACCCGAGCCAGGGGCTGAGCCCTGGGAAGGGATCCTGGGGGTGTTTTGGGTTGGGTGGCCCCCCACACAGCCATGTGCACAGATGTCTTCAGAGAAGGGATTTTTTTGTTGCTTATTTTTTGAGCAGCTCCACTGGTGACATCTGCTCACCAAGGGAGAGCATCCTGTGGCAGAAAAATAATATATTTCAGTTGCTGGAAAAAAAACCCAAAACATCTTCCCTGGGGTCTGAGGTGAACAAATGTAGCGTGTCATGAGTCGTCTGAGACAGAACTTAGAAAGAATTTGGGCTCTTCCCAGGGCTCTGATAAACAGTTTAACTGAGACAGAAAGTTTGAAACCTCCCGCCGCCGATTGTCCCCGAGGACTGGAGCTGTCACCCCGCTCCGGTCCTGGTGCTCCGGCTCCGGTGGGTTTGCAGCTCCTTCTAGCGGCTGCCCTGCCCCGAGCACCCTCCCCGGGCACTGCTCCTTCAATTATCAGGTTTTGGGGTGAAAAACGGGAGGTTTCGTGTCCCCGGGGTGGCAGGAGCCCCGGCTTTCTGGTGTATAAAATATCCCCCCCCTGCTTAGCAGTGCAGGCGGTCTGGGCACACCCGGGGAGGGATGGTGACAGAGGACATCACCAGGAAGGTTGAAAAAAGACAAAATTGGAAATGAATGAGCCTGTTTTACTGAAGAGAGTGTTTTCAAATAGAAATAAAGGCAAAACCAGCTAAGGTCAGGTATTGTCTGCTGACCTGGGAGCAGGAGGTCAGGAGCAGAACTGCTGCTGCCCCGCTTGCAGGGTCCTACAGTTCCCACCAGGAACAATTTCAGACACAAACAAGCAGTGATGATGGTGTTGGATCACAGCAATGAGCACTAAGGCATGGTGTTTGCTACCCACAAACCTTGAGAATAAGGGAGTTTTGCTGTTCAGCTGCCTCAGAATATCCACTTGGAAGGTTACAGCTTTGTAAGCAGCTATTTTGGGAAGTTTTAAGGTGAAGCTCTGGGTGCCCCTTGGCTCGGGGTGTCCACAAGAATCAAGATGCTGTTAAGCAAAATGTCTGCAGTCAGAGCAGCTGGAGCCTACCTAAAACCTCCAACAGAAGCTCACAGGGAGCAATTATTGAGGAAAGTCCTGAAATCCACTTTTCTGAGCAGGTCAGCTCCCAGCTGGTCTGCTCACTGCTAAGGAAGGACTATGAATTGGCTGAGCAATAGGGAAATAAAGCAGTTTGGTTGGTTGTGGGTTTTTTCTGCATTTAAATGGCAAACCTATTTTTGAGTTGGTGAGATGCATCAGTGCTTCTAGGGACAGGGATGCTCAGAAAACCACTTCAGCCTGTTAAAAAATAAAAAAAAATAACCAAACAAACCCCACTTCAAAAGCTGTTTGGTGGGAGCATGTCACTGAGACACTCCAAAAGCACTGCTGGCCACTGCATCTGGAAAGGCTCAAAAGGAGCCAGGCTCATTATGGAGATGAACAGCCAGAGCTCTGCAAGGTCAGGCTGCAGCTTTAGTAACAAAAATCCTACACAACCCCCAAGATAAAGGACCCAGGAGGTTCAGGTGATCCATCTGGGTGAAGGACAGCTTCCATTTAGTACAACAGGGCTGGGTTATGTGAGATAAGAGCCTCCTCAGGTTCCTTTGTAACATTTTTTCACTGGGTGACAGGAGTGTTTTTAAGATTTTATCTTTATTGTGAGCTGAGGGGAGACTGAAGTTTGTTCCTAGGCAGGGGAAGGAGTTCCAGAGAGGAGGAGCCAGGACATTGGGCTGAGCCCTGGCTGGGATGGACAAGACACCCTGGGCTCACCAACTCAGCAGGATTAATGCAGCCTGAGAAATTCAACTGACAGAAAGCAAGAGGTGAACAGAGCTCAGAAATCTCTCCAGAGGGGTCAGAGGGGGTAAACTTTTTAAAGCCTTTATTTTAGAGTGTTTGGTTGTGGGGCTCAGCTTCACCTGCAACACAAGGGGAGCTGCAGCCACACCTGACAAGCTCCCTTCAGCAGAGGCTGCAGCAGCTTTCCATCCCCTCCTCACCACCTCTGCCTTAGGCAAACTGTAAAAAAAAATGAATAAAAATGTACAAAATTACCAAAATGTGCCCAGAACTCAGAGCAAAATGGAGATGAACGAGTATCTGACAGCCAGAGAGCAAAGCTCTGCTCCCCAGACTCCCACAACCCACATGGGTCAGGAATTCAGTGTCACACGGGTTAAACTTTTAATTTAAATTCGAAAGAAACATGAGAAAATTACATTTTTTTTTTCATGCACCCGGGCAGTCGTGGGCTGGCTACAACGAACTTGTACTGAAGTGCTTGAGTAACAATTAGACAAATAAAACAGAACTGAGGAAAATAACCCAAACCTTCCTTGTCCTGTCAATACTGCCCTGCTCACATGGAACAATGCCCCTATAATTCACAGCCCCACCTGTTTGGTGGTTTTGTTTGAACTTGCTTGCTCCAGAATGCACACAAAACACTGAAACATTTTTAGTTTTTGAAATAACACGGGCAACACAGGCTTGAAATTTTACCCTACAAATCCCTTTTGCTCTCCACCCAGCAGCAGTTCCCAGACCACTTGGACCAACAGATTATCACCAGACTTTTCAATTCAGAAAGCCCCAAACTTTGCACATCCACATCACAAGCACTTGGAATTCTGATTTTGTAGCTTTCTGAACCACCTGCCTGAAAAAAAAAAAAAAAGAATCTTAGGATTTGGGAAAATCTTAGCCTGTGGTTTAGGCTTCATTTTTAGTTCAGTATCACGGGCAGATGCAGTAAAATTTGGGCCCACCACTGAGTTTAACACTTAAATCAGTTCACAGCCTTAAGCTTTTCTTACCTCTTGCATGGCTGCTCACACTAAAAACTTTCCTGTTACTTCCTTTAAGTTTAGGTGTGAATTTTTATGGTCTTTTAAGCAATAGTAAGGTCAGACTCAACCACAAACCAGTTGGAAATGGCTCAAAAACACAAAAACCCCAAGAGCAGGAATATTTTACAATGTCCATTTCTTGCAGAACTGATGCCACTTTAGATTCCAGTTTCAGGTGGCATGAAGAGGTGACTGTGACTGTGAGGGGGGTGGTGCCCATCCTGCACAGCTCTGGGATTCTCCTAAGTCTCTCCCCAGGAGCTCTCTGCTTTATCCAGTCCCTGAACATCCATAGTCTTTCCTCATGACATTTATTTCTTGGAGAAAGCAATACAAACTGTGTTGTAGTATCAGTGTTCTGCTGACAAATAATTTATTTCTAACTACTGAACATGGCTTATGTAAAAAAAGGAGCTTTTTTTTTTTTTTTTTTGAGCTGTATAAACAAAGAACAAGTGAAACATTTCTCATAGAGCTCTCAGGATCTGACCACTGTACAACAATCAAACCACAGATCCTACAACCACAGGAACAGCTGCAGTTTCACCTGTGTTTCTAGGAATACAACAGCGTTCTTCCCTCCCTTATGCAATACTGTATCTTTAGCTATTTAGTTTACCAAAAAAATCTATTTTTGAAAAACTTTGACCTTAACATCTGTTCTTAGAACACTGAAATACTCCTCTAGAGGGTATCGTCCCCAAGACCTCGTTTTTATAGCTAAAAGAAAACAACACCTCCTGTAATTCCATCATCAAACCACGTGCAGTTGACAAGACAGCAAAAATTCAATACTGACCATCACCACAATGTAACACAAAAAAACCTGGTGAAACCTCAAACTTGGTACTAGAGGTTTCTGCACCTCTGCTAATTTGTCTCTAAGAGACGATCTGAAAGACAGCCAAATGTAAATACATCACCACATCTCAGCTGTAGTACAGTAAGGTGGCAGTGCTCTGTCATTCTAGGTGTACAGGATGTAACTATAGTATCCTCCCTGTGTAGTGGATGTATCCAGAGTAATTATGTCCCTGCAACTGCAAATTCTGTATTCTTGTCTATTAGAAGTGTAAAGTACTGAAAAACTTGGCCTTGCTGATATGAATAAAGTGATTAAAATACACATCTTTACAGATACACAGCAGTCTGTCTTCTTTAAGAAACACCAATCTTAGAATTTCTTCTTTTTTTTTTTTTCCCTTTTAAAAACTGTGTAGAAACAGATCTAAAGTCATGACATAAATGCACCTGAATCCTCCCAACGTGGGTCCAGAACTCTGGGTGTGTACACGTGGGGTTTGATGAGCCCACTGGAGCAGAGAGCTCTGGTAACTGAGCTGTGCACAAACCCTCCTGCAGCCAACCCAGAACATCAGCAGAAATCAAAGCAGCTCGATTTTCTACATATATCTAGAAACCCAGAGTGCAGCCCCTTGTCAGAATTTCCCATCCATGAGACCCACAGGCTTCTCACCCCCTCAGAATGATTCTGGAGGTGTTTTAAGAAGGTGTAACCCTCTGGGAAGGGCTGCAGGGGGGAAACATTGCCAAAAAAACCACAAAACAGGTCGTTGAGTAGAGAACAAATACTTGAGAGTGGCAAAGGATGGTGCAGTTCCCAAAAGAATTTTAAAAACCCATGTAGGAATTTGCAATCACCTTCAAAGTCAGATTTTTTTTTTTTCCTGCATAACTGTGATTCCTTGGTGACTTTTCATACATTCCACAAGGTTTGGGAAGGAATCCTGTGGTTCCAGCAGACCATGAGAAGTGTCAGAGGAAGGCAGGACGGTGTATTCCCAAGTCTCCTGCAGGTGGAGGATGCATGGATGGAAAAGGGCACTGTCAACACCTACAGTTTTCATTTAAGAACATGAAAGAGTCCCTGAGGAATGCTGCCCTTGCAGTCTGGCCCCAGCAGCACAACCCTTCTGCACTCCAAATCTTCTCTGCAGCTCTGGTTTTGCTTTGTGTTGCCCTGGACTGGAAATGTTTTTACACAGAAGAGGATGAAGTTTATATATAAATACTCAAGGGCAAGGAACTGAAGTGTCTGATGACAAATCCTGCCAAACCCTGATTATTTCACTTGATGTCATGCCATGTACTGCAATCACTTGTCTATACTTACAGGCGTCAAAATTAATTTTGTAAAGAAAGAATTTATTCTCTTCTGGAATACTGATGTTGACTTTAAGTATATTTAAGCAAATTCCAACATAAACATCCTCAAATTTGATGGGTTTGATATGACTCATCAGTTCATAAATCCTCAGAACCAGTTTTGCATCCAGGATGTAACCCATCCCACTGCAGTAGGGAGGGTAGAGCCTGAAGGGATACTCAGCATACGAGATGTGGGTTTTTTGGTAAAAGCCTCTGTAGGCAAAGTTATCGATAAAAGGATAACCAGTGAAAACATTTTCTGAGGAATTCAGCTTCAGAAGGAATTTTATCAAGTTGGGGGTGTTGATGAAGACATCAGTGTCAGTCTTCATGAGGAACCTGGTGTTGGAACAGAACTCAGTCACCCACCTGAAGGCCATGATGGTTTTCAAGGTGAGATTGTCGTAAGTGTCCAGAAAATCCTGGCGAATGATGTCACCATAGAGGATGCTTTCATCTTCCACTGACAGTGCTGCGGCGTTGCCTTCCCTTGCAGTGTCCTCACCCAGTAAGAACAGGGTTAAAACCTGCTGTCCCCACCAGAAGTTCTGGGATCCCCAGGTTATCCTGATGGCCTGCCTGGACTTCACATCCCTGGGATGTGAAGACGCCAAGATGACCAGAAAGGGATTTATGTCTTTGCATTCCAAGTGTTCCCGCAGGGTGAAGAGGTAATTTTGCTTGTAAACTGGTTCATACTCATAGAAATACATCAGGTTTGTGTGCTCGATCACAGGGGTGGAGTAAAAAATTAGGTACCAGATGGTTAGGATGGAAAAGACAAGGAGAAACAAAAAAAAACATTTTAATGGTCTCATACACATGACCCAAACTGGAGCAGGGCAAGAACTGCTTTGCAGAAGGGCACCAGTGACCTTCAAAATCCACACCAGGAGTTCTGAAGCATCTTTCCTGCTGAAAAAGAAAAGCAGAAGCAATATTCAGGGTGTGATTATTCAAATGGTGACTTTTTCTTTTTTTCCTTGCCTGAAGTGTCAGTTGAAAGCGTGCTGTGATATAATGAAGACAAAGCTGAGACTCAGCTGCTCCGTGCACCACAAATCAATGCTGCACCCAGAGAGAAGCACGAGCAGAGGCTGAGTATGGGCTGAAACCTCATAGCTTTCACCTTGGAAACCTGCCCTGGGTAAACCTCAGCACTGCAAAAGATCAGAGTGTGAGCCCAGAGATCTCAGTGCCATGCCTTCTACACAATCACATCTCCAGGAAGAAGGGAATACAGTGTGCAAAGTCTAATGGTTACAAAGTGCTCAGACAATTGATGTTGATGGCTTAAAAAAACTGTAATTTATTTTCAAAAAAGGAAGTCTTACTTGTTGTTATAAACTGGAGCAAATCAGCCACGAAAGCAGGTAAAAAGAGCAGCTCCAGCAAATATTTCATCCCTCATTTATGGAGGGATTGGGGGGGAGAAGGAGAACCTCGGCTTCCTCAGGAGCTGCAGATGTGCCAGCACAAAGCTGTCCCTACAAGACCGAGCTCTGACACTGCCCCAAGAAATGGCTCCTCCCACAACGTGGCAACACTACACAGCAATCATTTAATTTCTAATCCCTGCTAATTACACAAAATGATTTACTAAAGGGGCACTGCAACCAACGGGAGCAGCAGGGAATCCACTGCAGCAGGTGAGCTTCATGTCTTACAAGAACTTTTGGAAATTCTTCTAATATTTGCCATTTAAACAGAACAAGATGCTACAAAATCCTTCTGCCACTTCCATCTACTCAAGTTTTAAAGAAGAAAGGATCCCATCTCTCTCTGCAGACATTCAAAACCCAGCCTGGATGCCATCCTCTGCATCCTGCTCCAAGTGGACCTCCTCAAGCAGGAGCTTGGACTAAGATGATCTCAGAGGTCCCTGATTATTTTCATTATTATTTTCATGAGATGTCCACAAAAAGGCTACAGAATCCATTTAGAGTTGGGCTCAGCTCACACCACACACACAGGAACCAGCCCTTGGCACAAGATGAACCAAAGCCATTTTGGTGAGAGCCAGACATCTTGCCCTGGAGTCCAGGTATTGAATTTTCAAATGGAATCTGAATTATTTGAAATGGAATAAACCCTCTCTTCTGCAGTGCTGAACTTGACTGTTATTTCTTGAAAGCTACATAAGCTGTGAACATGTCTTCAAGATCTTTTAGCCAAAATAATTGCAGTGTCTTACTGTGGGAGTTCCAAGTGGTTTCTAATGTTTGCATTAATAACATTTACCCTGCTCTGTGAAGTATCCACAAAAACACAGTGGGGACAAAGGAAGGTTCAATTTCCCAGCACAGCTAATTACTATTTAACTTCTCTTTGAAAAGATCACTGCAGGGCTTCTAAATGTTTCATGTGGAAAAAAAATATCCAAAAAAGGAACACAGACCACTACAATTTAGGTGAACTGGAGCTGCCAGAGCCCATCTGCTTCTTGTGTTCCTGTGCATGATGTGAATTTAAGTGAATGGTCACTTAAAGGCAGCCTCTGGAGCCCTGCCATGAGTGATGCACAGCACTTAAAAGGTATTAAAGCAATTTGATACAAAAAACTATTTAAATGGAAGAATTTCAGCCCGATCCCTCTCAGAGCTGGGTAACTCCAAACCCACTGCATGGCTAAAAGGAGCCAAGCCTGCTTTAAAGGTACCTCACAAACCTGCAGATGAACAAGTAAGTTTTATTTATAAACTTCCTAACCTGACCAGTGTCCTAGAACCTCAGAAATTTGATGTTGATTCTCTTCTTTTCCTCCTGTAAGATTAAACATCTGTAAGTAAAACAGAAGTTTGGCAAGAGCAGGGGAAATGATCATCAGGACTGTTCAAAGTGCACTTAGGGAAGTTGATTATAACCACAAAACACCTCTCAAATCTGCCAAGCTGGTATTTATTTCATGGCTTTATGGGAGAAAATAAAGTGCTGAGTTCTTCTCTCTTTGTATACACCAACCTCACTTGTAGTGAACAATATGAAAAATACGTCCCGGGGGAAAATAACCTGTTATGGATTTTATATAAATGACATTTCTCAAGGTTTTCTCAAGGTTTGATGATCCATTTGAAGCAAAAGCACATCAAAGTTTGATCAGTTCCTGAGTAGTGGAAAAATCAGTTGTTTCTCATGGAGAAAAAAATGAATCTGATTATAAGGATTTTGATTCTTTATGGACAGAAGAGCCTGATTACATTTTGAACAGCAGAGTTGGAGACCACCATCACTAGGAGCAGAACTCTGACTTCAAACATGTGCAGAAGAGACTAACAGGACAAACAAACCCTAACCACAGCCCTTGGCCTCTTTTTTTTTCCTATTTCAAATGCTTAAAACAAAGTTGTGAGGCCTGAAAGCTGAGTGGGGATGTTTGCTGGGAGGTGGTGCCACTGCAGACCTTCCAGCTACACCCAGGACAGGTTCTCCATGGTTTCCAGACTATTTTCTGGCAGGTTTTGCCTTCCAGTTGCAAGGGATACACAGCAGGAGCAGCACCGCTTTGGGAACACCTTCCTTTGCTGCCAAACTCACACAGAGGAGTGGTGAGATTCTGCTGACAGGTAAAACTGATCATCTAAAACAAACAGAACAAGTACCAGGCATTTCTAATTTCTCATACTCTACTCTAAGTGGGTGTCATTATTTACAGTAAAAAGGTGGCACACATAGTCACTAAGGTGCAATAAATGCAACAGCCAGTGGAGAGTCAAACTTAAAGATCAAAAGATTACCATTTGTATAATGTTAGATGTGCAGAAAAGTAAAAGCTTTTTTTCAAGCTGTCTGAAGAAATCATTTTGAAAGATGCTGCTGTCCCTGGCTACTCATTCTCTTCAGGTGCCTTCCTGCAATGAGAAACTGGGGGAAGGTCAAGACGCTGGCCGGGATGATCATTACCACAGGTGATTAGCCCAGACCACCTCAATTCTCTGTTTTCGGCAATTATTCGCAGCAAGTAGAACAATTAAGAGGTAAAACCCCCCAAAAAGGTTAAATCCATTAATTAAGAGGAAATCTGATGCCCCCTGCTGAAACCATGTGAAAATTTAAAACCATTTATGTGTTTTGTTGTTTAAAGAAAAAAAAAAGAAAATTAAAAATATTAAAAAAAAATTAAAAAAAAAAAAAAAAAAGGAGNNNCCCCCGGCCCTCCCGAGCCGCCCCCGCCCGTCCCCTGGGGATGGGCTCCCCTCGGCTGCCGGTCCCGTTACCGGTGCCGTTACGGGTCCCGTTATCGTTATCGCTGCCGGTACCGGTGCGGTTGATAGCGGTCGGGTGGGAGCGGATGGCAGCTCGCAGGGGAAGCGGGGGCCGTGGGGTTGCCGTGGAAGTGCCGGGAAGTGCCCGCCTCTTCCACCGCTTCTCCTCCTTCTCCGCCGCTTCCACTCCTTCTCCTCCGCCTCCGGGCAGCGGTGCGGGGCAGGGAAAGGCCCCGGGAAGGTGCCGGTGCCGGTGCTGGTGCCGGGTAATGGTCTCCTGGGGCGGGGGATGGCGCTGAGAGCTCCCGATGGTTCCTTCTCTGAAAATCCGGAGCGCAGCGAGGTGGGAGAGGGAAGTGAAGGGGTTCCAGGGATGAGGTGGGGGTTGGCAAAGCCGACCTGCTGCGATTCATTCCCCGAACCTCCCCGGGTGGCTGCGCTGTTACGGTAACGTGTAGCCGTGGTGGAACATCTGGAGCATACACATAGTTTACATACAGTTTACAAAAGGTTTATTGATCAAAGTTTGAGTTGGTGGTAAATCAGCTGTCCCAGTTTTACTGCTTGGTTTGTTGTTTTTTTTTTAAGCTGAACGTATGGGCAAACCCTACACAAGCAAGGTAGATTGCCTCACCCCGGCAGAGCAAACACTCCTTTGTGGATTTGTGTATTTGTGTGTTTGTGTCCAGGGTGGCTTTCTCATTTTTTCATTCACCTGTGGGTGCAAACACAGGTTTAGAACCTGCTGGGTCTTGTGCAGCTGCCTGGGGCTCTGCTCTGATCTCGCCCTGGTGCAGAATGGCCCCAAGTGGCTCTGCAGCACAAAACCTGGCTCTGAACCTAACTCAGGTTTGGCTCAGTTAAAAACTGGAAGACTGGAGTCTCCAGCAGCCATCTGTTCTGTCCTGGAGAGAAATTATTGTTTAAGTGATAGTCTGATGTCATAAAACAACAGCAGAGACTGTAAATTCTGGAGCAAACACACTGAGCAGAGAACTGAGTAATCTTTAAATTATGGCATGACCCAGGGCCATGGACCATCCATCCTCTCTGTCACAGCTGACAAAGAAGGGAGGTTTTGCCCTTGGTTGAGATAACCATATTTCAGATGAATGGCACGCTAGCTTGCAGGGAATTACAATTCATTTGCCCGTGTTAACAATGTGCTTTGCTTCATTTCCTGCCTCTCCATCTTCTGATGCATTCATACACATTGTTTGTTAAGAAATGCAAACACTTTGTTCCCCCCTTTCATGCATCATGACCTGCTCCTGAAAAAAAATCCTACACATAATCCATATGTGTTATTAAATATGAAAAATGTGCAACAGTCAGTATGTCACTGTCAGCTGTTGTTGCCCCAGATTAGTTCTGGTGTAACCCTTTCAGCTTCCAGAGAAACCAGATTCTAACTTGTCTGTCAGGGCTGGGGTTTATTTTACACAACATGTGTAATGGCTGAGCAACCCCATGTTGTAATTACCAAAATGATTACCTGATCAGTCAGCAGCACATTTGGCCAGAAGACCTTTACATCTCCTTGCTGATTGTGTACTTTCTGAAGTGAAAACAAATGGTAGTACCTAAGATTGGTAAATATAAAGGGTAGATAAGTATTGCAGCCATTGGTGTGTGTTGGACCCACTCAGTCAGAAAAAAAAAAGGGGAGATTCAATATGAATTAAATAATTTTATCCTAAATTTTCTATCCTAAATTTTAATTTTCCCATTTAGAATGCTGGCCAGAAAAATCTTTTGATCAAGATTCAGTTCTTCCCCCCCTTCTTGTTCTTTTCCTGAAGGGTATCTTGACTGCATGTCAGTGAGCAAGAAGAGATTAGAGCATATTGAAGAGAATTTTGAATTTCAGGTACCTGGATCTCAGTAATGACCAGATCATAAGATCTGTATTCAGTCTCCACTGTGCAGAGTGCAATTAAACGTGTTCATAGGAACAGAACTCACCAAGTTTATGACCCTGACAGCCCAACCAAAGCAGCCAGCTTCATGAAGGAATGGGAAGGAGGAGCAACAGCTGGGGTTGGAGGCAGCTTGCTGGAGCAGAGCATGTTTTGAAGTGGGGTTCACTCCTGGTTTGATCGAGTCCATGTGTCCTTGTAGACTCACATTACAAAGCTCCTGAGATTAATGTGTTGCTGGGAGATAAGGTGCACCAGTAAATCAGGCACTGTGTTATTTTGTGGACTGGTGTGGACAAACCTCAGGGTTTTTCCCCTCTTCACTGGCTGTGTTTCCATTCAAATTTCTTTTCCCAAACAGATGTGGAAGCAGCAGTAAAGGGATTTCTCTTTGGGCACACACCAGAACGGGGCAGCCAGCTAGCGGTTCCTTGGACCTAGGGATCAGGGAGTACATCCAGGCTGCTGCTGGTTCAGCACACACAATTGTACCATCTAAAGAGTTCTGAAATGATCATCTAAGTGTGGATCATTGTTCAAACATGTTCAAAGACTGTAACCTTTGTGCCTGTGACCAACTGGTACGTTACGCGTGGTTGTCCCACCCACAGGCTTGGCACTGAACGTTACACCTTCATAAATACTCTTTGCGTGTTATCAAGCTGATATTTGTACAGCATCTGTTTGTACAGAGCTTTCAGACACTTTTCAAGCACAAAGCTGCTTCTTCTCCTTCCTCTTCCTGACTCTTGGTGCTTCATCTCACCGAGGAGGAACGACATCTGGGTGGCAAAAATCAGCTCCACGGAAGACGGTGAATTCCAGCTGTAAAGGCTGACGGAGACCACCACGGTACCAATGGGCCTCCAGAACACCAAACACCCCAAAGTCAAGCAAGCTAATATACTGATGTTAGGGCTGGATTCTGCAGGAAAATCCACGCTGCTGTACAAGTTCAGGTATAATGATGTTTTTCTAACCATTCCGACCATTGGCTTTAATGTTGATATGATTGATATCGAGAAAGATTTTACATTGACGTTTTGGGATGTTGGAGGACAAGAAAAAATGAGGCAGGTTTGGTGCCATTTCCTGGAAGACACAGATGGGCTGCTGTATGTCGTGGACAGCTCTGATAAGCAACGTCTGGAGGAATCAAAGAAAGAATTTGAATTTGTTTTAAAGAATGAATGTCTCAAAAGCGTGCCAGTCGTGGTGCTAGCAAACAAGCAGGATTTGCCTGGAGCTTTGAACGCTGAGGAAATAACCAGGAGATTCCACATCAAAAAATACTGCAGTGACAGAAATTGGTACGTACAACCCTGTTGTGCCATCAGAGGAGAAGGTGTGTCAGAAGCTCTCCAAAGACTAACTGCATTTGCAAAACAGCACAGGAGATCAAAGGAGACTTCGACAGTCTTTAAGGAAGTCAAAACACTTTAAGAATTTCTATCACCAGATTCTGGTGAGTTATAGATTCTGGAGAACTCTTATAAGTAAATATTTATAAAGAACTTTGAAAGTTTTACATTACACTGTTATGCCTGCAGATGCTTTTGAGACAGTCTCTGCAGCACTTTATTAGTGATTGTATACTCAGGGTTATTCAGCTCAGAAGTAATGGTGAAAAAGGTGGAGATGTGCTTCTGAATTTAACAAGTGGAAACAAAATAGGTGAGCAGTGCTTAAAAAAAACTTTTTAAAAAAGAAGTTATTTTGTCAAGACGTAAAAAAGCTATTTGTTCAGCAAGAAAACAAGAGAGAAAATGTTGTTTCATAATAAATGCTCTGTGTATTTCTCAGGTAAAAAATATGGTTCTTTTAGAGTTGAAACTCTTGGTTATGTACAGGAGAACCTAGGAACCTGCAACGCTCGTTGGAAATTATTGCAATGACTCCAAACAGATTTTAACAAACAGGATCTGCTGCTCATCAAGCCACAGACAGAGCTGAGATCCAGTGCTGTTTGTGAGGTGTTGCTCTGCTGTCCCTTTGGTACAGATCTCCAGGTACCCATTTCTTTGCTCCTGATCTTTGGATTGTTGTCCTTAGCCAAGAGTGGAGTGATGGAAGCCAACGTGGGATCAGTCTGGTGAGGTGCTGGTCCCTGTTCTCTGTGGGGTGGGAGACAAAAGGAGAGGGGGAATGGGGAGATTGGCTCCTTGGTTGTTGTTTTTTATAGATCTTGATGGGTCCTCTCCTGAAAAATTTGTTACTGATAAATTTAGGTTTGATTAAATTTGACAGAAGTGGCACAAAATTGCTAATCCTGTTACTACAGTTTGTAGGAGAAAAAAAAAAACCAAATTAAATTTCTATTCAGATTTCCTGATTCATGAAGGAGTAAATTAGTATTCTGAATGCCATTAAAGCAACAAAGGCTTGATAACTAGACGACTAATTGAACTGAGTCAACCATGAAAAGAGTTGAAACACAAAGGCTGAGAAGTTAATAGGGCCTGTTCTTTTAAAAGCAAGAGAAAAGAGACCATCTAATTATTGGTTATACAGTCCCAGAAAATCCAGCCCAATTATTGCTGCCTTCTTGAACACTGTCTGCAGAGGTAGGATGCTCTGGTGGTTTGGATGTTTGCTTAGATATCTGGATTGTTGGGGGTTTTTTTCCAGCATAATCTTTGACCATGGGCAACTCATTTAATCCTTCAGTGCCTCAACAGTCTCTTGGCAAAATGAAATTCCCAGTTATGAGCTCTGAAAAAGTTGTGGCAAGGGTCAGCTTGTGATCCTCTCTCCTGCACCAAACTGATTATGCCAAGTAATTCACGTTAGGAATTTACATCTAGTTCTTACTAATAAACAGGCAGGAATTTCAAGTTACAGAAGGGTGAAGCAGCAAGAAAAGCACCCAGACATACCCTGTTGTCTCATGCATGTCTTACTCAAAGGCAAAAAATCATGGGTGAATTTGCTGAAATAGTAAACAAAGGAAGGGCTCTCAACAGAAGTTGTTATTAATACTGACAGTAATTACCAGAGGCTAGCTCCTGAGTCATGGTGAGGCTACGTTTCTAAAAAGAGAGCAAGTATTTAGACTTGCCATTGCCTGGTCTGGTGATCTAGGCTCAATATAAAAATATCATCTTCTGGCCCCAAAAAGATTTTTAAAAGTCTGCAGCAATGGAACATTATTTTCCTGCACTAAAAATTATAATGTTTCAGATCAATACCTTTACAAACATTTGCATGTGTATGTTACATGTTGAATTTCCCACTAATCTAAGCTAATCATGTGCCTATTAGAAATCTGAATCTAGCTTACTGGCCTCAGGACTCCCTCAGGGAGAAATACTCCTTGAGAGATTTAATGAGAGTCCACCTGGGTCTCTAATTAGACAAGAAGCAAGTTCTGAAGGGAGAAATAAAGTAGTGTAATAGACCAGCTCATGTGGGTGAAAAAGAGAATATGCTTTCAGGCACACGGCACCTTCTCCAGGTTTTTAAATAAAATGAAATGACACTCACATTGACTTGAGTATTTTACATTATTCAGAATATCAAGTATTTAAAAGCTGATTTTTCTAAGAACATGGTTTCCCAAAAAAGTGAAGCTGTGCCTACTCTATCTGCCCATGAAGACCTCTACCTTTCTGAGTAATTTTTAACCTTTAAAACAAATATCGATCAAGTCAAATCAAGACACAGGTTCTCAAAGGAATTATATGCCTGAAAGTTTAATTAAAAAAATCAGTGAGATAGAGAAAAGTGACCATACTGGTGCCCCCAGTGAAGGCAAAGCTGATAAGGTACAATAGACTAATCCCAAGGAGATAAATGGTCCATTTTATCTGCAAAAGAGCCTACGAGAGGACATAAATCCACAGAGCCCAGACTTAATTAGTTCCTCTGCTCCTGGCTGCTTGGCCTTCTTCTGTACTGCAAGAGCAAAAAGTGTACTTGGGGGCTTTTTCAGGATGAGGAGATAGAGGGGATAGAACCCACTGCTTAAAATGTCCTTTCCATGCATGGAGTAAGGATGAGTGGAAACGTTTTCATGGGGTGAAAGGCCTTAAAAAGCTTGGAGCCCCCTCAGCTCTTTATAGTGCATCAGGTTTTGGAACATTTTTTCATTCACTGTCCCAGTGACTCACAGTCAGATCACCTCTGTTTCTTGCATCTTTTACTGGTGTATACTGGCAGTTTTCTTCAACTGCAGTGGAGTGGTAGAAGCATAACAACTGTATTATGGCTGAAGTGTACGAGTCCTCCAGTGCCTGCTGGTGTTTCTCACACAGAGTTTGCTGTCATGCTCTTTTCTGCTGACAGAACAGTCATCCATGAAGAAATAAAGGGTACCTCTCTCAGACTGTGAAACACAAAGGGTAGGATCTGTGAAACCAGCAGCATGCTGCAACCCTCTGCCTTCTGAAGGAGATCATCCACTGGGACACATTGGGATGTGACAATTTAGAAGCTGACAAATCCACAGTGTGGGGACCTGTTCTTAAAATCATGATAAGATTTCTGAGTGTTGAAATACCTGTCATGGAGCTCACTGAGCATATTTCCAGTGGGATGAAATGCTGTTTTAAGGGAAGGCATGGAGCAGCACAAGAAACCATGGCAAATCTGTATTCCTCCCTCTTTGACTGGGAGACAGCTCTCCCAGTAATTGAATCCTCTGCAGAATCAAAGGGAAGTGCAGTGTGTAAGGGATGCAGGACAAGGCTTTTTCATGGTCAGGTAATGTAGAGCTGGCTGACTTACTCAAAATGTCTCTGTTGCCATCTCCTCATTTCTGACAAGTTAACTGAAACAACTGAAGATAAGACTTTCATATCTCAAACAAATTCTCCTGCACAGGAAGACAATACTTTGAAGCACTGCATGAATATTAAACTCCTTAAAGCAGGCTTTCTTCCCAAAGTAAATGACCCATGCTGAGTTCTGTGCTGCTACAATTAGACTTCTTCCACTTATAATTAGCTCCAGCATTCCTACTCAGCACAGGCATAAGGATTCTGGACATAAATCTCACCAGATCACACAGCCTAGATGATACAAGTTTCTAGTTCAGGATATAAACTCTTGAGGGTGGAGGCCCTACCTACAAAGCCAGCACCATACTGCAGGAACAATCTGCAAGTATAAATTCATATAATAGCAGCAAGTCCAAACACACCTTATTTTTGAGCTCATGTAATTTTAACAAGTTTGGCATAAGCTTGTGCTTCAGTTTTTACAATATTCTGTTCTTTAGCTGTTCTTGTACCACCCCCACTCATCCAGGAGGTGTTGGCAGTGTGACTGTAGCACATGAAGCACCAAGTTGGGCTGTCACCAAGAGACACCTCCCCTAACCCTCTGTCACCCCTGCATTCCCCTCTCCAGCTACAGCTTTACACTTGCAGGTCTCTGCACAGCAGAACTTTCTCATTTTTTATGTTGTTCAGCAGCTATCAAAATGGTGATGCCAGTTCTCCTGGTCTTTTCATTAGGTTTTCATGGAGTGTTTTTGTGCTTGAGCTCGTGCTTGGGATTACACAAACACTTCTACCAAATGGTTTCATTGTTTGCTTTCAGATCCCTCCTTAAAGCACTCCTTCCCCATGGTGTATGCAAAAATCCTGACAATAGCTGTTAGGGTTTTATGGTGAGACCCTGCCCCATATATCTTTTGATGAGTATTCTTTTATCATTTCCTTGTTATCCCTGTATTTATTTGTCTGTTCTCTGTTAGCCTTAGTAATTGTTTTATTTGGTGCAAAGATCATCTTTTTGTTCTGTGTTTTATATACTGCCTGACTGATGAGAAGACCTTACTGCTGTAAGTAACCTGAAGCTTGTGGAATACCTGCTCAAGCCATTTTGTGAGTTTAATTAAATCATGGCTCTTAAACTTGTGTATTCTTTCTTTTTAGCAAATATAGTTGGGGACTGCAGCAAGAACTTCATTGATCCAAACAAAGGCCACACTCCTTACAGCTGTGTGTGGCTGTTAAAGGATAACTGGGCCTTAATCAATAATTTTCTGTTATTTTATCTAAGCAGACACATTAATCACTAAAGAATTCTGGCCTTAACCTTTCCTTAACTGATTCATAATTCTGAAAAGTTCATGGTCTGCTCACTCCTGGTCTCCTGCCCAGGCCTCTGCTGCTGGGTGCCATTGTTTCATGCAACAGCTTTTGACTAAATTCACATGGTTTTACCTTCATTGAGGACTTACAATGTAAGGTGCAATTTACCTAAAATGTTTGCAGATGTTGACAGTATGAATGCTCATGTACTCATCAGTTATTTGCACACTGCAAACCAACTTGAGTGCTTAGAAATCCAGCTGAAATGACTCTTTTATCTAAAGTAAAATCAGAAATAGTTTGCTGCAGAAAAGGTATATGGAGTTAAGCAGGAGAGGAAGTGAGAGAAGATGAACTTTAGACATGCAAAGGAAAATGATAGAGAAAAATAACTGAGAGCAGTTCTCAGGGAAAATGTAGTACCAAGTGTGTGCAGATACATAAAGCAGTAGAGAAGTATAAAAGGAGCTTCCCAGCCACCAACTCTTGAGTGGTCTTTGCATTCCCATTTTGTGATAATAGTGTGTTAAGAATACTTATTTTAAAACCAGCATTTCATGTAGGCAAGTGTTCCTACTTGTGCTCACAGATCTAACTTCATGTGTATTCTGAATTTATATACTAAAGGCAATTATTTAATAGATTTTAGTAACAATAGGCCCCATAGATAATCTAACCTTGGAAAAAATATTATGCAGATAACTGGCTCCTTACAGTAACTTTAAACATTAATCCTGAACATGAAAAATTTAAAAATATAACATCTTATTAAAATCAAATGTTGTGGAAATTAACTAGAATAGTTTAAAATAGTTCTTCCATTTATCCTACATAGGAAGACATTGATAGCTATTCCTATTTCTTAGTTACTACCTGCTTACTAAGGGCTACCCACTGAGCCTTTCCTTTTTGAAAATGAGTCCTTTGGATCATTGACCATTTAAAACAATAATTTATTGCCTATGCTAATGGATAAATTTGCATACATTTGGTTTTTCATGTGCTGCTAAAAGGCCCCTGTCAGGTCTTAAGGGAAACTCAAGCCAAATACCAGAAAACCTTCACCTCATCCGAGCAGTATTACAAAAACACTTCAGTATCAAGGTCAGCATTTCGGCACTGAGACATCTTGTGGCACCGAAGCCACAGTGCAGCTACTAAAAATTGAAACAGTGACAACTGGAGCTTGAGAACTTTGTTCTGGGAAGTTTAAACTCAAAACCTTACCCATCACCTTTTCAAACAAAAAACTGGCTAACTGCAACACAGATGGGACTTAATTTCAGATATTAAGTATGTAGAAACTTGATAGTAATAATTTGTTAAATGAAAATTTCTGCACTTTAGGTAAAAGCCACATTTGTTTCCATTCCACATTAAGATGTTATTATGATGTTTCAAAAGTATAGCATTTGTGGAACAGAAATTTCATGACTGTGAGTGCTGTCTAAACTGCTGCTTCTTCAGAGAAGTGTGTCAAAACCAAGAAACACCCTCAGTTTATCTGATTAAAAAATGAAGTTTTGAGTCACTTAAAAAGTAAAAACTCAAATTAGATTTCAACCTCTATGGAATTAAATATTTTTAAAAAAAAGAAAAGATTTCTCTAAAATATTTTGAAAAACATATTTGACTGATTTCTCTGGTGAAAACTTGGTTCCTATTATTCTGTTCAGTACCACAGGACCTCCCTCTATATGTCTTCTGCTTTAGAGGTCTTGGTATTACCAGCCCCATCAACTGTAATTAAAACCCCATTAAATATGTGAACTAAGTAAACTATAAAACAAATTGTATTAGGTTTTTCATACTTCCTTCACACAGTTCTGATTTATTTACAGAATGTAAATGTTGAAAGGATAAAAAATTGTGCTTACACCTCATGGGAATCCCTCCTGCAATCTGCTCTATCAAAGGAATAGTGATTTTAAGATTAATAATGAGCCATGGTTAACAAAACAAGCCTGACATTTACTTGAAGTTAATGAAGATTGAACATAACTCTGGAAAAAAAACTTGATGTAATATTCTGTGGTTAAATTGGTGGCCTGTGCTACTATTTTATGTTAGTAACTTCAAGATTAGTTCTGTAATGGACTCATTCTGACCTGCTGGCTCCTCTTGCAGTAGCCAAACTTGCCTCCCAAGCAAGAGCATCCTTGTGCTGTCACCCTCATGGCCTCGAGGGAAGGAAGTGCCACCAGCATGGGAACACCCATTCTTTCCTTCCTTTTCCTGCTTCTGGGTTGCAGCCTTTGGTTTATGCTAGGGGAAAAAAAAACCACAAAAAACCAGTCATTTCAAACTTCAGTAAGCATAACCCAGCAATCTGTATGTTCAAAGGTTAACAACCAGTAGTGTGCAACACATGCTCCTGATAAAAGTGTGCTCCAGTTGGCATTCACAGCACCACGAGCAGCAACAATCCACAGTGTGCTGAGTGGATTCACCACTATGGAACAGTGGGGGAACACGTGCTGCACTGGAGAGGAGCCCAGGGGAGGCACCTTGTCTGAGGAGCCACTTGCTCCTCTTCCTGGATGGCCACAAGCAGAGTTTCCCCTTTGTCTATCTGACTTTTTGCTTTTGATTTTTACTGAAAAGCAGGTTTTGCCACTGGAGTAAATTGTACACTATCAGCTATGGCTCAAGAGTAAATCTTTAGACAGCTAAATCTGTCTCAACATCTTCTGTGCAGCAGATGGGAGTACAAGCCAGCTTCTCATCATTTTTTTATTTCCTGGGTTGCAGGTGAGTGTTACTCATAGTTTACTCAAATGTATTACACTGCTAAAAACACTGTCTGTCATTACAGCATCCCAGAGAGCCAGACTGCCCTTCCCCTACTCTGACTTCACTCAACAGTTTCACCTCACCCCCTTTATGCCAGCAGTGATATTCTCCTGCAGGAACACTACAAAATCCCATCATATTTGTCTCACAGGCTCAGGCTATCCTGAGGAAGAAAGGACAAAAGTTACTCTAGAGTTTATTAGATTAGATTTTTTGATAATAAAGAGGTGTTCCTAAACTGGAATGGTCATTAGCCTTAAAATGTGGGTTTGTTTTTGTTGTGATTGGTTGGTAGTGATTTATAACAGCCCTGAGCACCAGTTCATAACTGAAAGGAGATTTTAATATAAAAGGAAGCAATGATCATTACAATTGAGTTCATCTAGGTGATCTGACAGAGAACTAGAGCTCTTGAAGCTACTAAAACACTAGATATTTCAAGAAAATGATGTGGCTATTATTGCCCCCTTAAAGAAAAGCTGAAACAGAAATATTGCCCTTTGTCAGACACCAGGAAATGAAGGAGGGCTGAGACAGAAATCATCATGAGAATGGGCCTCGTTAGTGCTGCTGCTCAGAAGTGCTCATTTTCTTCATTACAGTGTAACAAAGAGATATGCATACTTAGGGTATTTTGACATCTCTACTGGGTACCAATCCTTCAGCCTTTCAGAACTCCTTATTCAGTTATGTATTCTGCACTCCTTGCAAAATAAGCCTGAAACACAACAGTGACAATAGGAATCTGCATCTGGGCATTTACATTTTTGTTGCATAAAAGCTGCATCTTGTCTGTGATGCCATTTTATACACTAAATTCTGCTCTGGTAGTGTTAAAAGCCAGAAATAACATAGCTTAATTTTAAAATGCTCCTGTTAATGTCTCTAGCAAAGAGAATTCCCAGGCCTTTCCTTTGAGGAATATTATGAAATTCAGCAAAACCAAGCAGCTATGATAGAAAAGTTTTCTGTCACTGTCCAACCACCAGCAGTGCTACCAGAGGCACCTTCAGAAGAAGGTGCTCCTTCAGAAGAAATTTTTTTTCAGCGTGGAAGCAATATAACCCAAAATCTTTCAGGGAATGCTGAAATGGCTCATTTCACTAACCATTTCCTTACTTTTTAATCTCAAATTAAATTTTCCTCCCTTGGCTGTATTAGGAAAGTCTTTTGTTTGAAAGGCAGAGCAGTCAGGAGAAAGGCAGGAAAATGCAGCTCCACAATTCCTCTTCTTCTGGGGTTATTTGCAGCTGATGGATTTTGAGATCAACTCCACCTCTAGCACCAAGAAATGGTTTTGTCCATGGTCATTTCTTGATCTATAAATTTGTCTTAAAGTGGTCTGCATTAAAAACTGAATATGTATAAGCTGAACTGTGGTAAACATCAGTAAACTAAAAGCAATCCTCAAATCAAAGGTTATTTTAAATATAAGTTGGGTTTGTTTGGGTTTTTTAATTTTTATTTTTAATAGAAGTTTTATTAAATGAGAATAACTGAGATGGGAATTAGGCTCATGTACTGTTTCTGAGCTAGCTTTGAACCTCTGATTAGACATGGTAACAGGACTGCCTCCTGCTTAGTGTTAGCAGTCATGTGGGAGCCCAAAGTTTATTTTCTAATCACAGGAGCAGATGTTCAGCTGATGTGAATCAGCAGCCACTGAACCCAGAGGAACTACCTTCCACTTGCACCATCTGGGGATCTGTTTGGCAGCCTCTTCTTTTGAAGGAACAGAAAATTGTGCATTATCTTAAAAAAAAAAAAAAAAAAAATACCTAGAGCTCTTTAACTAGGGGGGAAAAAAAGCTCATTATGTGGTGTTTCAAATTCAAACACCTTGAGGGAGGAAATCCTTAAGGCATCTGTAATACTCAGGCTGTAAGCACAGGAAAGGAAACCTGGGGAGGGACAGTGTTAAATGAGAGTGCTAAAACTAAATTGGCCTGGTGACATCACCAGGCCTTTGGCTTCCTTAACATCTGATACTGGCCAGCCCTGAAACCAAGAGCAGGAACATCTCTCAGTAATTTTAGTGGCTTGTACAACATGATTAAAGTGTTATAAATGGAAAGGCATTGGATCCTAATGTGTTTTGGATGTTTTAGGTGGATTTTCCTTTTCAGTTCTGGGCTGCTCATTACTCTGAAGAAACTGTGCTGCTGTAAAGTGAGTTTTTAAGTACCACTCCAACTAAAGAGTATTTATTTCCTAAGTAAAAATCCATGAAGCTATTTCTGAATAAAAAAGAGCTAGAGTACAGTGCAACCAGTGGTTCCAAGCAACACAATAAAGGGGACACACACACAGTCCCACTGCACAAAAGAATGACCCCTGCATGAAAGTGAATGTAGACAAAAGACAGGAGAGCTGTTTGAGTTTGTGGCCCAAATATTTTTTTCCAACTGTCATCCAAAGGACTTCAGCCAACTCCCATCAAAAAGCAACTTTAAACCAGCAGGTGAGGCTAACAATTTAAAAACAAGTTGAAATCTTAGCTGAAATGATTGCATACCATTTTTTTTTTCAAAAGGACTGCAGGGCTCTGGATGGGAATTAAGAATTAATAACTTCTGCAAGCAGAGACCAGTATGAGTATGTCTTTCTAGCTCAAAAATGATGACGTCCATCCATGCCATGTCCATCTTCAATCCATGGTGCCTCAGGCACCACCAGCAGTGGTAGCAGAGTTTGTTGTGGGTGCTGCAGACACTCAGTGTACAGCCTGGTACTACAACAAGGCATGTAACTGGGGCAAAGGAAATTTGAGCCACTAATTAAGAACTGGCTAATAAAGTGATTGCTTAGGAAGGAATTTCAGCTTTGTGTGAACCTCTTCTGAGAGGGAGAAGAAATTACTGTCTGGCACAAGCTGTTCAAAAGGGTAAAATAAGGAAAAAGCAGAAGAGAATATGGAGGCTCAGGCAAAATCAAGCACAACATCCCAGAGGTAGCAGCTGCTTAATGTCACAGCTGAAAAAATTATTCTAATGCCCTGACATAAGAGTAAATGCAAGAATAGTGTTCTGAGTGTATTTTTCTCCTAGATTTAACCTTAAAGATGTGTCATCTTTTGCAAAAGTGTGTCTTTGAGTTATCTCTCCTGAGAGCAGCCTGTGGTTGCTGTTAGTTCAGGGAGGGAAGTCTGAAATGCAGGTGTGGCATCTGCTGCACACAACTGCAGCCACGTGGTGTGGGGTTCTCTGGGATCCTGATGCCTCCACCTGCCTGCTCCCTCAGCTGGAAAACTCTGTCAAGACTTCTAGCTCTTTCTAGAAACAGCTTTCCATGCCAAGGAGCTACTGAAGAGAACTTCAGGGAAAAGGGAAATCAAGTGCAAAAGAACCTGAGTTGCCTAATGAAGCACATGGCTTGGTCCTGCTCAATCTTGCATAGGGGAGTTGTTCTAAAAATGGCCCTTTAAAAATAAAGTTTCTGTTCTGCAAAGCTCAATTTTGTATCTACCATTTGGCTGTGGCAATTTTTTACCTCTTTTTCACCTGGTGCAATATTCACAGCTGACCTCAGTTTAAGTTTAGGCATTATTTGATATGTCTGTTTCAATGTCCAGCCAGTACAGCTGGATTCCAGGCTTGGAGACACTCTGTGTAAAATGGAAACAAATATTTGTGTTTCCATGCCAGAGGAAAGATTATCATAAAATAGCCTCCCAGCAGTCAGTGGTCTACTTCATTTGTTAATAGTAGCTTTTCAATTTTGAGTCTGAAAAGGCAGATAAATCCCAGGATTAATGAGAGTTTTTCAATGTGCAACACAAATCTTCTCAGCTTTACATAATATTTTTTCTTATACAAGGCAGATAGGTTTCCTGCCTATGCAAAGCCATTTGAAAGAACACATTTTACCTAAATGTATGTTTAGGGCAAAATATGTTAGTAAAATATTTCAGATCAATCTACAATTTTTCCTTGAAAGAGATTTTCAAGGGAACATGGTAATTACACCTTTTCTAATTGCATACTCAAGTGCAACATTCCTAATTTACAAACATGCTACCTGTTTGTAAATGTAAATTAGCTGTAACACAGATCTATTTGGATATGTATAGCTATGTGGGAGGGATAACAGTGGCTAAAAGCCACAAACATACATATTCTGCTTTCTCTTTTTTTTTTTTTCTATTTTTTTCTACCTTTTTGTGGTTTTTTTTTTCATGTTCAGAGATGCAAATGATCTCTGAGATACAAATGGCCTCTCTATGATGTAGCTGCTTGGTGAGCCAGATTTTTCAGAGGCCTGAGCACAATGCCCATGCAGCATATCCTCTGTGTCAGAAACTTTGAAAAGTGACAAAATTGGCTCCTTATATCAACTGGAATCCTATATTGTGGAGAAAAATGCCTCTTTGCCAAATGGTGCATCCTTTCTAGCACCTATACATCACCAGGCAGCTTGAGTCCTACACAAACTGTAACCACCTCAAGCTACTCTAGTTTTATGTTCATGTGTCAGGAGCAAATAATTTAGAACAACTCCTTCATGGGAGGTTAAAGCAGCTCTCAGGATCTTTCCTGTTTTTGCTTGAAGGATTAGAAAGTGAGCAGAACCTAATTCATATATTTGTATTTTTGCTACTATTATTTTCCAATTTGAGAAATACGCAAAAACATAAAAAGATAGTTTTATACTCAAATATCTGAGGTTTGAATATTATCATAGCAAGAGAATTTGCATTATGTGCATAATTAAATAAGTTGTAGGCCCCTACATTTAGCCAAACTAATGTAGAATTAAAATATCCAATTGTTTTGTTGTTGTTGTTTTTTTAAGATGGCCCAAAGCCACAAGATCAAGAATTCAGGAGGGAACCCAACTATTCTTCACAATTGGTCTCCTGAGTGTTGGGAGTCTTGCACTGCAGATCTGAGGTAAAATCAAACCAATACAAAAATAACATGGTAATTGTTCCTTGGAGAGCTAAACAGATTAATTAGATGACAGTTAAACAAAAAGCCTTGATTAATCTCTGATGATGTCTTCACTGAAGTCACACTATAAATTATTCTTCAGATGATGCCAGATCAAAAATACAGATCAAAGACCTCTGAAGGATATTCTTCCCCCAAATATATATAATTTAATAAGTGTTCTTTAGTTCATGTGAAGGTACACAGTAAGAAAACTGCCTGCTAGAGAGGTATGTTAGACCTGAGAGTGCAGCAATGTGATTTAAGTGAGGTCTGGATTGGAAGGCAGATTCTCCAAGGCACACCACCTCGGTGATATTTTCAAATGGTTACTCATAAAATGCCACGATTATTGCTCGCTCCCTTGTCTCTGTCAATCTTTTTCCAAGAACACAGAGGGAAGGTCAGCAGAGAGATGACTTTGTTAAAAGGTCATTGTGCCTAGTTAGGGCATTGAGTCAGTTCTGGTCGCTGGAGAATGTGCTGGCTTTCTGATTCTATCTTTCCCAAACCACATGCTATGTAATCAGCCAGTGCTAAATGTGGTGACAGGAGATGGGAGAGCTGGGATGAGCAGATACACGTCTGGCTTAGCAAAGACATGAAAAAGGCAGCTGTGAAAAGAGCAGTGATGGAGCAAAATGGTTTTTCTTTCATTCCATAAACTCCTGGGTTGAGTCTTAGGTACCACATAAGTTTAACCTTCATAGGCTGGCTGGTCAGGAATGTAACACACCAGTGCCAGTGTATTAGAGTTCAGTTTCATTATCAATAACCATCTTCTGCTGAGACAGACCCTCAGATGTGCTGTAAGAGACTGACTCACAAAGAAACCTTTTTGGGGCCACAAAATTTTAAAACTAATTCTGCAAAAATGTTTCTCAGGGAGACCAGAATTCTTCCTCAAAGGAGGTGACACTACAGCTAACTAGTGATAGATTTGTACAATGCCTTTTATTTTTGAGACTGATGACTTCATGTCATCATGTAACAGTAAATTTTCAACACTTTTACTTATATTTTCTTATAAATCCTGACATTTTTTCCAATCTATGCATAATTTCCTCAGGAGCTGGGCTTCAAATGTACAAGCAGCTGAGCCAGTCAGAATAATGGATTCATAGATTTGCATCCTGAACTTTCACATGAAATATAATAGTTTTTAGTTAAATCTTTGTTAAGTATCTTTTCTGGATTTCATATCTTTATTATGTCAAAGGTTGTGGTTCAGCAAAAAGTATTTGAGCGTGGCTGCCAGTTTAATACTGCTTCCATCACATCATCTCTGTGATTACAATAGTTATGTTCAGCTAGGGCTGAAAAGGAGAGAGAATAAAAAATATGAAGGATTTTGTATGTCTCCATGAAACATACGACACAATTTTTAATCACAAAGGGGAACAATGGTAAAATAGGCCTGAAAATTAACTGAAAAGTGGGGAGTTTCACTTCAGTCCATCCAAACCATTCAGTTGTAAATACAGTGTTATAAAATAAAGCCAATGTAACAAAAGCCACACCAAATAGATTTCCAGTTTCATAATGCCAAATATTTTACGTGCTGATTATTCCCTTAAACAGGAAGTGCAGCAGCTAAAAGCAAGGAGAAACTGCCTATCAGTTTTGTTCAACAAATTCAAAATTGAACATACTAACAGAATTTCTTGTTCTCAACACATTCCTACTTCTTCCATTTTGAATATTTTTGTTTCCTTACTGATGGCTGCCTTCTGAAATGACAGCATCAATCTGAAATACATGCATTCTGAAACAGTGAGGTGTGATACTGGTGTGGTTGTACTTTTAGAGGATGCTGTTTCCTTAAGGCATACTAAAATCAATGAGACTGCTGGTTAATTTTTTCACTATCTGGTCTTCTAACACACTGCCAAGTGAACAAACTGCATTACTGTTTAAAGTGTAAATAGTCATGTCAAGAAAATGCCATTTTTTTTTTTTTCCCCTATATCCAGACCACAGTGTGAAGAAGTTGCTGTGCCTACACCAGCTTTGCACACAAAGGTTTCCATATTGGCATTCCAGTGGCTGTGCCTGTATGGAACAGCATCAGGAGTAATTAACCCTGGCTAATTTCCCCTGCCCACATTGCTGTGACCTCGGAACTGGGACTTCTGCCTCTCTCTGCCTTGATAAGAGCTCCTTCTATCTAGAACAGAACCTCATCTTCTGAGAAACCTCCTGGAGATAAACCACACAGTACGTAGCCCCTAGTCTGAATGAGCATCATCTTTCTGCTTCATCAACAACTAAATGCAGTTATCTTTTCTGATACTGATAAATTCATGAATTGCTTTATTTCACACACCAGGGAGACTGCCTCTCCCATCACATCTTCTGATTTTTTCCAAAAGTACTGTGGAAAATCATAAAGCTGCTGGTGAAACCAGAGTTCTGTCAACACACAGGACTTAACAGAGAGGAATATCCACAACCCCTGACTTTATTTTCCAATCACTAGGAATGAGTACAAACTGCAGGCAGGATCAGGGCTGTGCACATTCCAGCAAGTGCTGCGGGTTATGCTTAGAGGTACTATTTTCTGGATCAAGTTACAGAAGCAGGAAAAAAACTACCCTCCTCTTAACTCTGCAAGTGTATCTGTTTCTTTTAATACTCCTAACCTCCTTTCGGTTAAAAGGAACCAGGTTAGCCCAAACAGCCTGGAGAGCAGCTTTGTTTTTTCCTCTAATATTCTGGAAGGTTGGAAGGAACAGGTACTAGAAGTGTATTTTCCTCACAAGTTAAATTTGAATACCAAATGTCACAGGCTTTGTGAGTTCTGAGAAGAAAAAACACTGGATACTTTGTAAATAACAGAGCTTTTTTTTTTTTTTTTTTTTCTTCCTTCTGGTAACTGTTTATTGTCCTACCTTTCCAGAAACTTTCTGTAATAAAACCCTACAGTGAGAGATCCCTCTTGAATTTCTGTAAAGAGGTAACTTATCAGATATGAGCTCCTAAGGAAAAAAATGTCCACAGTTAGGATTTACCTGAATAAAGTCAGGGACATATTCTGATAGACACAGTGTTTGGTGTAAACAAAATGTCTCAGGTTATGTTCAAATTCTCATTCAGGTTATGTACAGAATTCTCTTGAGATTCCCTTTGCTGGTATGTTGAATGTAAATTCAGGACTGATTTTTTTGCAGCTCATTCCAGTTTGTGTAGCACCTAAGTAATGCTGCTTGTTATAAGGCACCTGGGAGGAAGTTTTAAGCCCCAGAAGGGAGTTTGCAAATGTATGTAACACTGATAACTACACTCAAATGTGAGAAGCCTACCTGGTGAAAGCTCTCAATTAGTTTGGGAATGATGTCCACCTACATCACCACCTGGCAATGAGTTACAGCAGTTCCTACTGGCCAAAATCCAGTGCCACTAAACCTGACCATCATCATCAAACTGGTGAGATGTAAAAAATTCTGAGACAGCAGAGTCCAAAAGACTACAGCAAGATATTTTGGACTCAAACAAGCAGATCTGGCTGCTTCTCATCGTCATGCGAAGGAACTAAAGAGCCAAGAAATCTCATCTTGCTGAAAAATACTTTTTGTTCCCAATGCCGACCACCTCGTATCAGAAATACTCCCACGAAGTCTCATTTGTGAGCTGTGCAGCAAAAATGAGTAATTGCCCAATGCAGCGGAATCCTGTATCGCAGACGATGTCAGTTCTCAAGGAGTTTCCCCACCTCTCCCAAGAGGCTGCCCAAATAACCTGCTGCTGCATCTGGTACTTTACTTCCATCTCTTTCCAAAAATCGGCTAGCGCTTAGGGTTCAAAGTCTAGGAAAGTCGCTTGGAATAAAATCTAGACCCTGCCAAACGCGACAGCTGCGGTGCCTCCTTTTCCTCAGTCTTCACCCAATACTTTTTTTTTTCCCCGAAACTTGACAGCCGGGACACCGCTGAGCTCCTCTCCCCTCAGGGGGTCCGAGCCCGGATCCCCCCTTTCCCCGCCGTCCTGCTTTTTACGAGAAACCGCCTGATTTTACTTTATTAAACCGGCACTGAAGCAGCGCGGGGCGGAGGCGATTCCCTGAGGGACAGCCAACTCAAAAAAATAAAAAAAAGTCTTATCGCAGACGAAAAGATAACCCCTTGCTGACTTTCCTCTGAGGAAACCTGCGTGGGGAACCCGGGGAAGGCACCACCAGCCGCCCCGCTCCTCCCGGTGGGGCCGAAACCGCCACCCAAGATGGCGGCGTCGCCTGAGGGGAGCAGCGAACGAACCAGCTGGAAGGGCCCCGCTCCCCTCCCCCGCCCCGTGACGTCACGTCCCTCCCTCCGCCTCTCCTCTCCCATTGGCCACCGTCCTCGGCCTCCCCGACCAATCAGAGGGGGCGAGCGGCCGGCCCAGAGCGAGGCTGCCCCCTCTTTTCCCCCCTCCCAGCCATG
>JAAWXA010000032.1:10637896-10664814 GCA_038090715.1 Florisuga fusca
GCTCCCCGCCGCCCCACCGAGGGGAAAAGAAGGCGAAAGGGAGGAAGGAAGACGGGGAGGCCGCGGTTCGGAGCCCGGGCGCGGCCGTTGCGCGGAGGCGGGAGCTGAGGGGGGCAACGGCCGCGCAGCCCCGGGGGGTTCCCGCCGCTCCTTCCCTCAGGGACGGGGTGGGCCGGCCCCGGCCTGGAGGTTCGGGGAGGTTGTTTTAGCTTTGATTCAGCCCGGCCCTTTTTGGTGTTTCCTGGGGATTTTCGTGTCCTTCTCAGGGCTTTGCTTTAATTTCTTCCCAGCGCTTCATAATCGCTCCTTGCGCTCAGCAGCCCCTTGGAAGCCTGAGTCAGGGATTAGGGCCCAGCTGGGCGTTCTGCTGGGTGTCTCTGAAGCGATGCTCGAGTGAATAAACGTATTAATTATCGCCTACACTTCGTAGTAAAGATTATTATATTAAAAAAAAAAGCTAACTAATTTAAAATTTATTTTTTAACAGCGTGGTTAGTCCAGCGTGGGAACAGTTGTGGCTTGGAGTACAGAGCCTCTAAACTTTTTTTTTGAGGGTGTATTATTGGAGCAGTGAAGGTGCTCAGCACGGCAGCAGAGATAATGAGCTGAGGGGTTGCTTACTAAATATTCACATTTTGAAATTAGGTGTCAATCCTCGCCCATAAACACTCGGCCAGGAGTGTTGGTTGGGTAAGCCCCTGCATCATAATATTGTCATTATAAGGTTCTGATCGAGAAATGGGCTTTGGCACTCTGATTTCTACTTCTCACCAGCCTTAATCCATGTCCCTGTGATTAACATAACATAACATGCTAATCTTTCACGTGAGGGCAGTTGTGCAGTGTTTCTTGTAAGTAAAGGATGTATTTATGTTGCTGTCATTCCCTAAAACATCTCCCAGGTTTCCCATTTAGGTGATTCAGAAGTCAAAGATTTTTAACTTGATAAAAGTGTTTGTTCTGCAGCTGTGTGTGAAGTGGAAATCCTGAAAATGTTTGAGTAATTACTGTAGTGATTTCTCTCTTTACTATTAAGGTCATTAGCTTTCTTAGTAACTACTTGCCTTAGATGTGAATTTGTTTTGATATCAATTGTTTTGTTACCATCGAACTGAGAATTGTCCAAGAAAAGCATCTTTAGGAAGGTCCACAGTAAAGCATATGCTGTCATAGTAAAAACCAAAATTAAAGGGAAAATATAGGTTGGGATAAATCTTGTTTTCTCTCCTTTGGTGCCTCTGTGCAGAGTTTTAAGGTAAGTCAGCCAAAGTAAGGCCAGTTCAGGACAAACACCTGCAGGTAGAACATGTGTCAGCAGGTATCACCTGGGTATTTTTTTTGAATTTGCTGATGAACTTAAATGGCTTCCTGCACTGTGATAAACCACTGCTAGGCCATGGTAAATTTTAGATATTGACATCTGTCCAGCAAATCCTGGACCATATGCTTGTACCTAAAATAACTACCCCTGGATTGCTGTTTTTCATACAATAGCCCAGGCTTATGGCTGTCGTTCTTGCTCATTAACTGCTTTGCACATCACATTTTTCAGTTGTGTGAGAGATGTTGGTAAAGTTCCCTTGGAGCCAAGTATCCTCTGGTAGCAACAGTTGATAATAAGTATTCAGTTCAGAGCACCTGTGTTCCTGTGCTGATTTTAGCAAAAAGATGTCTCTTTATTTCACATAGGAAGCCAACATTTGATCTCTTTCCCTTTTCCCCTACTCTTCCCCCTTTTTATCTTGTGTGTTTAGCCATGGGTTTCATTTATAAAACTGGTCTTCTTGGGTTTGTTTTTTTTTTTTCTGTGACAGTTTGCCTCCCTTTGCCAGCAGCAGACAAATAATAAATAGTTTATAGTTTTGGTGAATTCAGCATTAGTGGAGACACCGAAGTGTTGCCACGTTGCAAATTAAACTCTTGATGGTATGTACTGATTTCATGTTGCTCAGATCAGTCCATTAACAGTTCTGTTGCTAGCAGTTGTTGTCACATTGTACAGTTCTTCACAGGAGGCTATTGTATATCTTTAAAAAGACAGGGAATTTTCTGCATTTTGTTTCCTAAAGTTCTAAGCACATTCTTAATTTTTTGGCTACTTAATGAGTTCAAGTTGGACTTTTCATTTTCCAGTCCATGCTTCTAAAAATATAAATTCTGCCCTTGGAAAAAGGGTAAAAAAACCCAAACAAAACAACTGCAAAACAAAGAAACAACAAACTCCACACCTGTTTTACATAAGATGTTTAGCAAAATTCCTTCATATGCTTAAGTATTGGGTAAACATGCATGCATGGACATGTTATGTTGTAAACAATTGCTGCCATGTGTTTTAAAATGACAGATTGGTGGCAACACTGGGAATAGAGGGATTCATTGTGACCAGAAATATAAAATACTTCCTTGTCCTTTTTCCTTATTTATAGTACTGCTCAAAGAAATACTGCATAGAATAAACTTTAATATCAGAAGAGCTTGTGGCAGGAGAGAAATAATTTGCAGCCAGTACTAAGGCAATATCTCTATATAGTGTTAAATATTTCTAGTCCAGTGTGTGCAGCAGTCTGTTAAGGTCTTACAAGATTTAAGAGGTGGGGAACAGGAGGGGAAATAATTACTATTGTTACAGCACAAAAAGGAGCTAGCCTTATAGAACTGCACAACTTTTCATAATTTTATTTTTTTTTTTAACCTCCAACTTCAAAATCTTATTTATTTAGGCTCATACATAGTCATGCAAATGCTTATCTACTAGGAAAGCCACTGAAGGTAACTTTGTTCAACTTGTGTCCTCAGTGAGGAACAGGTTTTGTTTGTGCTTTTTTTTTTTCCTGAAGAAAAAAGTATAAACTGTTTTGGGGTTTTTTTTCTGTTTCTTGTACATGTGGCTCTGGTGGTAGCTAATACTCTTTGAGTTTTTGTTTTCAGTTGTAGCACCATAGACCTTGGAATCAAATACTGGATCTTAACTGTTGCTGGAGAAGAGGTACAAAGACCAGGAGTCCTAATTGTTCATTGTTTCTGCAACAGAGATAAGGTTTTCTTTGAGGAATTGCTGTTTAGTGCTGCATGTCAGTGGTCTTGAATATAGTCTGGCTTTTGTGAAGGTTTGAAGAGGTTAGGAGGGGGTTCTTTTTGGTTCATTTTGGTTTACCCAGTGATTCAACATTTTCCTTTCTGTTGGTGATTGCTGCCTGCTGCAGCAGTCAAGTCTTACTGACATTTGGGTTTTCTGACATGAGATAAATATGTAATGCATGTTGTTTCAGTGGAAATACTGAAAAACACTGAGTTCCTGTTGGCCTTTTCTTCCCTGACCTGTCTGTGTTGCTGAGTGAGAGATTAAGAATTGCTGCAATAGTGCCAGACCAGGAGAAGTGTCAAATAGATATTTCTGCTCTGTAATTGAGAGATGCATGATGTGATGGTGATACTGTAACTCAGAGTGCTTTCAAACTGATTTTGGAGCAGCCATTGAATCTAGATAGTTGAAGATCAGCAATGTCAACATTTCAGAAGCTGCCAGTAGCATTCAGTGGACTTCAAATACTAGCAGTGTATTTGAGAACACCAAGGAAGCTTCAGGACTGAAGGAGAGGTAATGTTATGAGGTACAGTAAAGGCTGAAAAGCTCCTAACTTCCTGGGAGAGCCAGTGTATCCCACACAAAACAGTTTCCTTGCCACTCAAGTGCAGAGGAACTGAAGGAGAGCAGGAATTTCACTCAGTTAAAAATAGGATCCTTTAAGCTGACTTTTAGTTCTAGGGTGAAGCTCATTCATTTTGTCATGAAAAATCATTCTGAGATACTTGTTTCTTTAAGGCATTTTATTTGGCATGCACAGCTTCTCCAGGAAGAACTAGAATGTGCTTGCACAATGTCATATTGATTTTTATTTATTTACTTGTGACTAAGAGTCCCATTAGAATTCTGAAGAATTAGAATTCTCAGAATTCTTAGTTGCTGAGATGTGTCTTCTGGTGCTATCTTGTAGAGATCATCTTGGCTTTAAAATCATCAATGATCTTGATCAGACTTCATTGTCCCAGTCTGCAAAGGAGCCAGAATAGTAGAGGAGGGCCTAAATCAATTCATGAAACAATATGAAGAGTATGGATTTTTACCAAATCCAAATATGAACCTGTGTGGATCTCTGAGGGATTCTTTCCTTATTTTGTAGTTCAATGCCTTTTACACCTGTGAGGGACAAGAGGCAACTTCTCAGTCATTGCTGTGGTCCCTCCACTGGATGTTCTGTTGTAGTCTTCTCCCACTGTGGGCTGCAGACTGAGTGCTTTCTGAGGAGCTGGTGTAGGGAGTAAGAAGTGCACAGAGTCATAGTAAGTAGCATTAAAAAAAATCAAGTGCCATAAACACAAAAGGTTTGGGAGGTAAACAGTACTACACAGACCTCCACTCTCCCTTTTTATTTTTTTTTTCCTGCTTATATTTTGAATCCTTGATCCAGACTAGTGCTAGGAGAGAAGAGAAACTTTTAGGAAGGAAGGTTAGCTGAAGCAGCTCTGCCTCTCAGTAAATGTTGCTTTGCAGTTCCACAGCAGAAACAAATTCCTTTGGAAACTGAAAAGCACAGGTAAGGCCCCACCATTATTTGCATGCTCTCAGACCTTGCCCTCAAAGGTGCAATAAACAGAGCTACTTGAATGAAATATAACAGCAAAAAACCCTACCCTGCAAACTAGTAAAGACACAGGCAAAGTGCATGAAAAGGTCTGGGTTTCTGAGAAGGAGTGATTCAGGGGAAGAGGAGTCAAGATATGTTGTTAGCTGAGCAGGAACTCCATGTATAGGCTGATGTACTCAGGGCTAAGAGATCTGAGTTGTTCCCAAGTGTGGAGTGTAGAACATCTCTTCTGTATCTGGCATTGTGAGAAACACTGGAATGTTATCAGGATCCTGCAAGCATCAGCTAACACAAGATTTTAATGATAAGCTGAAGGGCTCAGTAATGACTAATGGTCAGAAAATAGCCTTTATGATAAAACTTGGGCTAAATATAATTGGGAAAAAAAAGGAGGATGGAGGGGTAGCAATTATAGGCTGACAGAAATAGATTTGTTCATTTGATTTTTGGACGTAGCAAATGAAGAACAGGATCCAGTGACTGGAAGAGCCACATGAATTCATACTGAAGTAATGCTGTTTTTCAACTGGAGCACTTCTCAAGGACCATTCTCAGTTTCTAGAACTTCTGAGCTGAGATTGCTGTCCCCCTCCCAGCTGCATTAGTGCAAGCTGAGACCTGGCAGAGAAGTCTAACAAGCAAGTCCATTTTTTCAGCAGAAGGGAGAATCTAGCATGACAGTGCCATCTGCCAAGAAACCATTCCCCCTCTGTTTCTGCCCTTTGAGCTGTTTTCCAAAAGAACAAATTGATCTTGAGTCTGTCATTTTAGTTTCTCCAGACCATCTCAGGTTTCTAAGCTGGGGTGATGATGCTGTGAAACTCCTTGACAGACCTCACTTCAGTTCTTACTTGTTGTGTGTTTTCCTAGGAGGAAGAGCAGTGACAAGCAGACCAGTAATAACCAGTTTGTCAACTGAGTACTGTTTACACAGAAAATTATTTTAGTGGAGTCTTATTTTGGTAAATTGTCTGTAAGAGTGACTTCATTGGTTGCTTGTCTTTCATGTGGAGGCTTTTGTGAGTCCCAGGTATGCAGGTGCTGTTCAGAAGCAGGAATTAAACCCAAGAGGCCTGTCAGCTTTTGTCTGGAGGGAGGACATTCTTCTTGCTCCAGCAGTGTTGATGAAGTTTCAGGATTTTTGATTCTGATAAACTACATATGATTTTTCAGGTCCAACTTTTAAATGACATGTCTGAAGCTTTTTTTCTTGGAGTATTTGTTTTGGTCTCACTCATTTCTCCCCTTATCTCTGGCTTGCACATGTGCTTATCCTGAAGATGTGTTACCACCTGGACTGGAATACATTTCCTTTTGCATTCACCAGTAACCTTTTTTTAATACCCTTTAGAGCCTAATGTCCCTTTATAGCTTGTGTTCCAGCAATTTGGTTTATTACTCCTTGAAAATATACATCAGGTCCTGCTCTTGGTTAGCAGCAGCTTTTCTGTGAGCAATAATGTAATTCCTGAAGTCTGCCAAGGAGAACCCTTGCAGTACAGCTTTTCCCTAGGAATGCTTTTGTTAGCTTGCAGTAACAACTGTGGATTGGGAAGGGGTTAATTAACAGTCCTGAGACCATCAGGGGCTTGGTACAATTCTGCAGTCTTTTTATAGGGGAATTTTCCTCATATTTTCCTCAATATGCCAGGTTATAGGACTTAGGAGAAACTCTGAGTGCTACCTGACAGACTAAGAGCATGAGCCTGTAGTAGCTAGGTCACTTGTAAAGTTACAAAGCCCTTAAATGGTGGGTAGTCTCATCAGCTTCTTCAGGAAGGTAACTTTGGGCACAGCTAAATGGTTGGTGAGTGCTGCTTCTTGCCTTCAGCTCTGTCCTGCAGATTTACCATTCATCACTCAGGTGGGGTTTGTGTCCCTGCTGGTGAATCCCAGGATCAAATAACTCACTGCTCACCCAGCTGTAGCATCCTGCCATGAGTTTCAAACTGGAAAAACCATGAATCTAAGCTGCATTAGACTCAGTTATTAATTCTAATTTTGATTGACCAGTTAGTGTTCTCTAAGGATGCATATATTCTGGAAACTTGCTTTGGTGCTTTCAGTGTGGGACAGACAGCCTGTACTTCCTTAGTACAACTCTTACCTAGTTGTTCCAGGGGTTGCATCTGCATTAGGTACACTTGTGTATTGTCCCTTTTATTTAGTGGGAAGCTATCATTGTGTGGGTATGTTTTATTTTGGTTTTTTTTCCCTCTTCTGTATGTTTTTCTCATGCTGAGCTCCATTTTGGTCCTCAAGTGATGAAAAGTTGTACCTCCAAAGCAGTGGGAAACTGTCCCTTTTCCACTCACCTCCTTTCCTGTCCTTTTTTTTTTTTTTTCTTTGGTAACTCCTTCCTCTGAGCAGGTAAACTGTCTTGCTCAGAACTGGGAAGTTGATTTTTAAGAATGCATGTTCCTTTTGATAAAAATAATTGTTATTTAATCCTTGTCTTCTGAACTGCTTCTTAGAGCTGTTCAGAATCTCTTCTAGCCATTCCTTTTCTCCTTGGATTCTGTGTTATTCTGTCCTTTATGCTCCAGGTTTTCAAGCTTTCTCTGGGCCTGTGAATGGTTAAGTCACAGTAAAAATGCAGTTGTTTTCAACTTGCTACTCTCATTCACTGCAGAGTTCCAAGGATAGAATAAAATCACTATAGACAGTGATAGATTCTTTCTCTGTTTTCACTTTGTGCTGTAAGTACCAGAAGGAGTAGCAAACTGATTTATGTATACTTGAAAATTGCTTTTTATTTTCTGATAACTCTCAATGAGAGCTACAGAAAAAATGACCCCAAAAATAAAATAAATTGCTCTTAGAATACTAAAGGGTTTGTGTGGTTTGAATTTTAAAATAATTCTTTTGTAACTCAGCTTTGCTTACAAAGTCTGTTTAATTTCAATTTGTTTATGGAGCTATTTCTCAAGGCACAGAGCTGGTACTCTTTCATACAGTAATAGAAATGTGTTTATATCAGAAATGTGTAAATTAATATCTGGGAGACACAAGGAACATGGTGGAGGTTGAGTGAGTGGGAGCTCATGTTGAACTTTCCCACTTTATGTCAGCAAGGGGTCATTCAAAAGAGAGCCTGGTGTTGTCCAGAACTGTTTATTCTGAAGAATTCAGAATAGATTATTGGAATTCTTTCAGCAGTTGTACTCTGTTAGGTGAAGGATCACCTGGAGGGTCACTCCAGCTCTAGGGTGGTAGTTTGCAGAGTTCAGGTTTCCCAATGTGCCTCCTTTAAAAATGTGGCTGGCTCAGGGGCTTTGGCTCATGCTCCCCAGGAGTGTGTGTTAAAAAAGCCTTCACTCAGGGAAAGCTGATAAATGTTGGTCAAATTTAATGCTTGCTTTAGTTTGCCATGGTGTCTGTGATGCTTTTGGTGCTGATATTTTATGCACAGTTTATTTCAATGACACATGTTCATTCACTGATTCTGTATTCCATTTCAATGTGCAGATTAAGAGAGTGTTTTACTATGAAATAATACAGAAATGGCCCCATTATCTCTCCTGCTGGATTACTATTTTTCTAATTAAATACTGGGTGGACAAGTAGTGTTTAAACTGTGTGAACATCAAAATAAATGTGCAAGAACTTTTGGAATGACTTGGTAGAGATTCAGAGCATAATGTACATTCATCTTGATTCTTTTCAGACTATGAGAAGACAAAGAAATGAAGTTGTTGTGGAGTTGAGAAAGGTGAGATGGCTTTGCATTTTTCTGAACAAATGGGATTTGGTTATGTTGGTATTTCAGTAAAATCTAAGAGTTTTTGTTAAAGGCTTAAAATGTACTAAGTACTGGTTTATGTCCTTTCTGAAGGTCCACCAGGAACACCATGGTCAGACTATTTATTAATTCTGTGGGGGTACTTTGGTTTAGAAGGAAGTCCCTTAATTTTTGTCCTGAAAAACAGAATTTTATTTGATCTGTTGAAGGGAATAATTCCAGCTTTGAATCTAGATTTTTAATTTTAAAAACTGAAGAAAAGTGGAAGTTTCCTGCTAATTGGTAGGCAGAAAGCTTATTTTTTTTCCCCACTAAAATAGTTCAACATACATGTAATGGTGGAAGAGTATATATGTGAATATAACACATTTTGGAATTGTTGGAAAGCTAGCACTTGAGAAAAGTAATAACTTGAATTATTTTGAGGTGAACTTGAATTCTGAGATGAATGGAAAACTAGGCTCTGGGAATTGCCTAGTTATAAATAATGACAAATTGATTTTCATGTCAGTGTTGATGGATGTGTGCACATGGAACTTCCAGCAAAAGTAGATAAGGTTGGATGCAGGATTTTTCTAGGAAGAAGTGATGTCCAAAATGCTCTTCTCTACACACTTTGAATGTTGGAAATGTTGGAAAAGTATCAATGAAAGTATGTTTATAATGCTTGTTTAAAACAGAAGCTTCTGTTCCCTTCTTAACACCCACACACCCTAAATCATGGTTTTAAAATGATTAACCTCTTTTTCCTTTTTAGAACAAAAGAGATGAACATCTTCTAAAGAGGAGAAATGTTCCCCATGAAGATATCTGTGAAGATTCTGATGTAGATGGTGACTTTAGAGTGGTAAGAATTAAATTAATTCTCAAGCATGTCTTTTTCTGTACTTAAAAGACATTTCTAACTTCTTTTGTCTCTGTTTTCTAGCAAAACACTTCTTTGGAGGCAATAGTACAGGTAAAAAAAATACTTTTTTTTTTTGAACATTCTTTGTGTCATGGTGACAAATATGTGAAGAGTCTAAATTCTCTTTTGTTTTAGAATGCTTCAAGTGACAACCAGGGTATACAGCTAAGTGCTGTGCAGGCTGCAAGGTAAGAACACTTCTCTCAAATGCACTATTTTTATTCTTACTGTGCCATGCTCTTAAATTCAGAAAACGTGTTCTAGTTTGACTAGAAAAAATGTCACACACTGATTTTAAAGAAGAAAACTTAATAAATGAACTTGACTAAAAGAGATGAAAATACCAAGGAATTACTTAGAATTAAATACCAGGATTTATCTTGGTGCAGTGTTTGATGCTTCTCACAAGCAGTGTAATGTAGATTATTAGTAGGAATATGAAGTATTTAGCTTTAAATACACAAAGAACTGGCCTAAGGAGATAATAAACCCATTTCTCACTTTACATACAACTACACAGAATTCCTTTTACTCTAGAAGTGGTTCTCAAGTACTTTTTGGAGTTTTTCTTACCTAAATTTAGCATTTAGCTGCTGTTGTGTGAACACTTCATGTGATCCTCATTGTTATGGTTTTATTTTCTGAGGTATTTTGTGTAACAGCTCTACCTTTATCTCCTCTTGCCCTGAGTTACCCCATTTAACACAAATGATAGTCTTTCAGGAGAAAGCTGGAGTGGAAAAGTTTGTTTCCTAGTTATTGTGGTCAGGCTTTTCATGTGTTTGACTAGGCTGTTACGTGCTGACAATCTCTCTCTTCCAATTCTTAGTAAAAATTTGGTGCAGCAGCTCAAGTTATCTCCTCCAAGAACCTCCCTTTTTTCCCCTTAATTCCTTCACTGCAGAAAGGTGAAGCTAAGGGGATTAAAAATGGAAATCAATTCCTGCTCTTTGCAGTAATGCTTTTGTGACACCTTGCTCTCTGACATCATATCCTTAGTGAAAAAAGAAACACTGTCAAAGCAGCTAGGATCTGGTTTATCTCCCCTGTTGGGTGGAGGAGGAAGAAGCTACATGAGGGTGTAACATAATAACTCGGGTCATTGGTGTTTTGCTGACTGGTAATAAACTCCAAAAGTAGCCAGAGAAAAAGTGGCAATGAAAGTAGTGGCTTTGGTTTTTTCAGGACTTGAGTAATTTCAGTTTTGGAAAGAAGTTAATTTCACTTGTAGTGGAGAAAACAAAGTTTTGAGAGTGTGAGGGAGACACTGGGGAATCACTTCCTAGCCCAGAAGTTTGTGCAGCCCTGGGACAGTCACTGCTGGATCTCTGGGCAGAGATGTTTCCAGACTCAGCTACATGAAGCCATTACTGACCTGCTCTAGTGTCAGCAGTAATCCTGCTTGGAGCACCAAGGGAGCTAAAAGCCCTCCAGAGATCCTTTCCAGTCATGACTTCTCATTCATCTGTTGAGTTTTGTATTTTCTCTTCTTCCTAAACAGGAAGCTGCTTTCCAGTGATCGCAATCCACCAATTGACGACCTAATAAAATCAGGAATATTACCTATTTTAGTGCACTGTCTTGAAAGACATGACAAGTGAGTATTCCTAAAACTCAAAAAGGTTTTAATTGTTGCAAAAATTCTTGGTATTTAACTAACATCTAAATCTGGTTTGAAAACTAACATGACAAATTTTTTTTTTCTCATTTTGCAGTCCTTCTTTACAGTTTGAAGCTGCCTGGGCTTTGACAAACATTGCCTCTGGAACCTCTGAACAAACACAGGCTGTAGTTCAATCTAGTAAGTCCAGTAGTATTTGGTTATTGATAAAGCACACACTGTAGCTTCCACAAAATAAGGTCATCTGAGTGATACTGTAAAGAGCATCCACACTCTGTCTCAAGCATGTTCACCAATCCTTTCATGGGATAGCCAGGATGGTTGGAATTGAGTTGTCAATCCCAGGCCCATCTCTGAAGGACCTGCCCATGAAGTCCCATGCCAGATGTTCTACCTCTTGTCTGGCAAGCAGCATCAGTTGAAGTGCACACCTGCTTTTGTTCTTCATTTTCTCAAATTTTAAATTCAGTTGGGTTTCTTAATGGTGAGTAGCCTCTTCTGGAAACTCACACAATTTTAGCAGAGTTGATGTCTGCTGGTTTCAAGTTTTCAAACTTAAAAAAAACAACAGCAAAAAACTTGAAACAAAAAAAACAAGGAAAAAACCAAACAACAAACCCAGAACCTTAAAATAGAGGAATATCCTGTCTTACTGTGAAGAGAGAGGAAAAGATGTGGACCAAGTTCCAAAGGGTCACTGACATCAAACTGTCCTCCAAAATCAAGTTGAAGAGGCTGTCTTCCAGTTGAAGAAAAAGCTGTCCATCATGTTTTGAGGAATGAAGTATGGAGAGGAATTGTTGCTGGACATGAAATCAGAGTTGCCAACAAAGCAAACTTTCTTCTGCACTCCTAAGCATACCCTGGGAATAAGTAGTACTTCTCTTGGTAAAACAGAACTTGGGACTGCCAAGTCCAGCAGAGCTTCTTGAGACCCAGGAAAGGACCAAACATTCAGTAAAACAAGTTTTTGCCTGAAATTCATTATGTGAGACCCTAGTAGCTTTGTTGGTTGGAATCAGTGTTGTATCCTAGTGCATGGTACTGATAGTGTTAAATGTGCTGTGCTTCCAGCCAGGGAAAGCCACAGAACTGTGCTGCATCTTGTACTTTGGTGCCTTTTTCCTTGCTACAGCCACATACATTGACTTGTTTTAGAACTTCCTGGAACTTTTATGCAATGTGTTAAGTACAGTTTCTAAGATGTGTGGTGGTGTTTTAAGTGCTAAGAAGTCAATGTTAAATATTCTTCAGGACTGACTGAGGACTATATTAGCCAACTTAAACCACACTTCCATGTTGCAGCTGCCATTTCTTGTAATTATTTCAATGAAAAAAGATGTTCTTGTTATAATCTTTCAAAAAGTGCTTATTAGTATACTTGAGGGGATGTTTTTTTTCCTTGTATACAGGAAAATACATGTAAAATACCTCTATTTAGTAGGAAATAAGAAATCTGTTTTGTGTTTTCTGTAGCAAGAAATTGATTTATATTGATAAACTCTTATCTAAAAATATCAGCTACTCTTGAAGTATGGTATGAGAAAAAGTTAATGAGGGTTTCTTACAAACTAAATGGTGATTAACACATCATGCAAGCAAGCACCTTACTTCTGGGGATGAAAAAAAAGGATCAGTTATGTAAATGCATGTAGACTGTCTGAAACAATCATTTAGTTTAGTTCTCAATCTTGGGAGCATTCTGCTGTCTGACCCCAGCATAGGGTAGAAAAGTTGTGGGGGGTTTTGTGTTGTCTTTTGGATTGGTTTCTTACTGCTCTGGCTGCTGTTAAGTTGGTTAGTTTGAATGGGTGAAGTTGGTTTGAAATGATTGCTGCTTTTCAAACTTGTGACACAGACAAATTTAATTATCAAGTTCTATTAAGAGTTGCTTTTAAAATACTCTGAAGTGCAGGCTCTGTAAGAGAGTGCAATGAAGTGCATTGTTAGTGTGTTTTATTTCAGTATCATCTGGGGAGTTAGCAAAGTTCTGACCCTTCCTTAACCAGGGGAAAAATTTCTCATGCAGTACTGAAACTTTATTTGAGCTGTTATCTTCTGAGAGTTATTTCTTAATCACTGCATGGGGCTCTGTTTGTGTCTTTCAGATGCTGTGCCACTTTTTCTGAGACTGCTGCATTCACCTCATCAAAATGTTTGTGAGCAAGCTGTGTGGGCTTTAGGAAATATCATAGGTTTGTGTCATTCCTGCCACTAGAAACTTTGTGAGGGGACCTTGAGGAATTCATGGGGCTGTCAGCTGTCCTCAGTGCTTTGGTGTAGTCTCCATCCCTTTGCCCTTGCCCACCACTTCCCCAGCCTGGAAATCTGTTATAAGTAATAGCAGAATCATAGAATATTATAATAACAATATAAAAAATTATAATATATATATTATAATATGCAATAATTAGTATATAATTATATATACTATATTAATAAAATATATAATATGTAGTAATATATGATAATAGAACAATAGAGTAATTCTGTTGAGAATTTAGCTGTTTTTAATGAGTAGTTCTGATGGAAGCAACAGGGCAGGGCCTACTAAAGTTTCATGTCTCTTATGAGATGTATCTGTAAAGATATAATTATATATTCCTATACTTTTTTTCCAAGATCCATACTCATGAGCTTCATATGCATTTAAATAACTGAAGTTTTAAGTATGCAGAAGTTAAACTTCCTATGAATGGTGTGGGATGCTCTTTGTGTTGACAATTTTTTCCTCTCTTCAACAGGTGATGGACCCCAGTGTAGAGATTATGTTATTAGTCTTGGAGTAGTGAAACCACTGCTGTCCTTCATCAGCCCATCTATTCCCATAACTTTCTTAAGAAATGTGACTTGGGTCATGGTCAACTTGTGCCGTCACAAAGATCCTCCTCCACCTATGGAAACCATTCAGGAGGTGACTCAATTTTTTGCTCCTCAGTCTAACTGGGCTGAAGCTGAGTAACTCTTTACCTTCAAAATAACTCTGCTGCTTCTTTTCCTCCTTAGATCCTTCCAGCACTCTGTGTTTTAATTCACCACACAGATGTAAATGTAAGTAACACCACTGAGAGTCACTTTTGTGCTGCTACACAGTTTTTTAGTTTTCAGTATAAAGCTTGTCTTAATTAACTTGAAAAAAAACCCAACCCACTGTTGTGTTCTGTGGTGTTCTCCTTCATTGTAAAACTGACATTTTGATATATTTTGATATATTTTATCACTGCTTTTTAAGCATCACTTGTTTTTTGCCTGGTATTTCTCTGTATCTGTGCAAAGCTTGTTTGTATGTACTTTCCCTGCATTTAAAAATGCAGTTTCAGTTGTATTTCTGTGAACATGTGTTTACAGACATGCAGGATTGTTTTTGTCTTTAGGTTTGAAATGGTAGTGAAAATCAGTGTAAGTGAAAGAAAAATGAGTGCCTGCTGCATATGTAGAATGTTAGATGGAACTTCTGAGGTGAAATAAACATTTTAATAGTGAAGTAAAAGAGTGAGACTTTAGTGAAATAATAAGTCAGCTTTTTGCCTAATGTGAGGCAAATTCTTTGCTTCCTAGTGAAGTTGTCTTAAGTTCATGGCAACAGTGCTTTACCAAAATGTTTTTAAATATATGAAGTTTGCATAGAAACTAGGCTACCTGTTCTTGAGTGTGAGTAAAATTAATCATAGCTGAATTTCTTGAAATGGCTATATTTGTGAATCAGTCAAGAATTGTCAAGTCTTTGTAAGCTGTCCCTTAAGTAGCAGTAAATCTGAACATTTTAAATTGGCTTTTCTGTGTATGCACAGACACAGAGGAAATTGAGTCCAAGTGTTTCTGCACCAGATGTTAAAAATAAATATTTACTGGAGCTTTACCTTCCTTTCAGGGTGAGTCTTTCATGAGAAGAGCAGATACAATTGCTTTTATTATAACCTTCTGAATCTAAGCTGGAGTTAGCAGTTCAGCTGTCTTTTAAAAAATCTGTGTATTCTTTGGAGCTAGAACAGGCTCCACAACAGTTGTATTTCAGACTTCTCTAGGGTGGAATATATGAAGTTTGTAAACCAAAGTGAGGTTTTTTTCTGTGTTATGTCAATTATGGCTTCACAGTGATTTTTTTTTCTATTTTAATTAATATTAAACTTTTTAAAGACTTGTGATAGTGCTGTACTAACTAGAAACAAATGTTTTTACTCTCAGATATTGGTAGACACAGTCTGGGCACTCTCATATCTAACGGATGCTGGCAATGAACAGATCCAGATGGTGATAGATTCTGGAATAGTCCCTCATTTGGTTCCTCTTCTCAGTCATCAAGAAGTTAAAGTGCAGGTAAGTCTGGATAACTTAGAAATGTTGCTCAAAATCTTAATACTACAGAAAGTAGCTGGTATGCTTGTACTGTTCATGACATTTAAAGGATAACTCTGTGTGGTGTAGTAATTCCATAAAACCTTTTTCTTTTTTAACTGTTAGTGTTTGAAAGTATGTGTTCCACTAGCAAAATGTTAGATTCAAAAGAACAATTTTTAAAGAAAGTGTTTTGTTTCAGACTGCTGCACTGAGAGCTGTAGGAAACATTGTCACTGGTACTGATGAGCAGACACAGGTAGTTCTGAATTGTGAAGCTCTTTCACATTTTCCAGCACTTCTGACACATCCCAAAGAAAAAATTAATAAGGTAAGTAACTGCAGAGATTGCACCCAAATGGTGTTTTAGTATATATTTAGCTTAGCTGTTTTGGATTCCAAATAAAGTGCTGTGGTAGAGGTTTGAGTAAGTGGCTATTTGTACCAGTATATGGCAAGAGCAGACAGGATACTGAAATCTGCAGAAAAATCTCTAAGGAGCTTCAAATTTGTACTTGACTAGAATGTTGTTTCCTGATTCTTCTAATTGAATTTTTATGAAATTAAAGCATAATCTCCCATTTCTGGCTGTTGACTTCAAAGTTGGAGTTCCTGATATGTGAAACGTCCCTTTAATTAAACTGACTCTCTTGGAAATGATGAAATAGAGATAATTGGATGTCATTCTGAATGGAGTGTGTGTGATAAATGGAATTTAAACCAAATCAGAGTTGGGGTGGGAGGGTGAGGGATGTGTGTGTGTGCAACATGTATGGAAAAGGCTTGAAATGGGGGCCCTGATGTGTCAGTGCTGACCTCCGGAGTGCATCTGAGGCATGTTGTGAAGTTTTGGGGTGCACATTACAACACTGCCAATGATTAAAGCCCAAGCAAGCCCACCAGAACAAGCCTAAGCATCCTAAATCTCTGACAGGTTCATTTATGAAAGTGATCCTGTAATCTGATCTGAGAGACTCAGATGAATGAAATTTGGGGATTTCTGAATCTCCTGTTGAGAAATACTTGTCTAAAAAGTTGTCATGTGAGAAGCTGAGGGGAGAAGAGAATTAAGGAGTTGTAGAAGGTTACTAGGAAGGGAGAATTTTTTCAGCTTTAAGTTACAAAAAGGTGATCTCTTGAATGTGATTGAAATTTTATGAGAAACTGTTGATTGTTTCTTGACTAAGTATACATTCCCACTTAAAAGGGGGTGGGGAGGACTCTTGATCCTTGTTTAACCCAAGAATCCAGGTAGTCTTTTACTTCAAAATTCTAATTGTTGAGAACTGGGTGAAGATCTCTTTGTACACTTTGGGCACTTGGTTATTGCTGGAAAGAACCCTGAGCTTCTGTACAGGGTAATCATAAAGAGTCATATTACTTCACAGTGCATGAGTTGCAGAGCTGAAATGTGAAAATGTAAAATGGAATGGAGGCAAAGTATGATGCAGGAGACTTCTTCAATTAATAATTTCTCACCTTTTTTTATTTTGCAGGAAGCAGTGTGGTTCCTATCTAACATCACTGCAGGAAATCAGCAGCAAGTTCAGGCAGTAATAGATGCAAACCTTGTTCCAATGATAATACATCTTCTAGATAAGGTTAGATACCAAGAAGCATTTAGCAGTTTGTTTCCTTAACTGGAAAAGTGACATAAAATTCCTTGTTTTATATTGTAGTGTAAACAAGGCAAGCTATACCCTTGAGCAGGTTTTTTTGTTGCAAGATAAAATACATTACAATTCTGTAAAGTGTACAGAATGCATTGGGGAAAGGAAGCAGATGAAGGGATCTCATTTAAATGCCTTTTTTTCACTCATGTGATGTGAAGAGGTCTGGGTGGGAACAGCATTTAGTTCCCTGCATTTTGCCACAGCTTAAAGACTTCAGCCTTTCCCTCCTGCATTATCTAGAAACATAAGGAAGTGCTCAGCAATGGCATTTATTAACCTGTTTGTGTTACTGCAATTATCTACTCTGAGAATAATCCAGTCAGTGGTGCTAAATTATGGACTGGGGTTGTCCCATCTATTTCTTATAAGCAAGTAAAACTGGATGACCAAAAAATTGGGTGGCCATGGAAAATAGTTGTTGGTCTTTTGTGTGTTCAGAGTTGTTTCCCATAGCAAAACACGTTGTGTGCATGTGTGGATGTACACTTTTGAAAAAGATGAAGCTTGTTGAGGTGAATGTTTTAATAACCTCTTTTATTAAATAGTAAAGTCAAGTGGTTGCTCAGGCACTTCTGAATACTTTCCTCTTGCTTTTTCACAATGTCTCTGGTTGCATGTTGGCTCCCAGGGACTGAATGGTAGTGGGTCATCCCTTTGGACTTCAGATATCTGTTTCTTTTCAGTTGTTGGACCATAGTGTCTTAAAACATTAGTTTCCAAACCACATTCTCCTCCCAAGGATCTGCCTTGTCAGAAAGAAGGGTAATTAAAGGTGTCTTTCTAAATGGGAACAGCACAGCATTTCTCTTTCAAATATTTCCCACTTTGGCTTTATTCCTTGTTTGCTTTCCTTTCCTGAAGTGTGGAAGGAAGACAAACACCAACCTTTGTGTTCAGCCATGACAAAGATGCAGTGTCTTGCTTCAGTGCTGGGCTTGAGACTGGAGAAACTATATGGCTTTTCCCCTAAGTAACACACACTGCTGTTCTCAAACAGCTCTTAACTGCCCAATTTATTGATCACTGAGAAGAGAGGTGGAAACCTTTCCCTTTAAATTTAATAAGCAGACTTGAGTTGCCCAACTTGAGGCACCCAGTTACAGGCTGTACAGTGCTTTATCAAAACTGACACTTTACTGCTTATCTCTCAGTGTAATATATGACAGCTGTTGATAAGAAATATGGGAGTGGAGTAATACAGTTTTTATTTACTTTGATGCAAACAAATTTCCCTTCCTCTGGGAAACCAATTTAAAACCATGGTTGCAGGGAAGGGATGAGTAGGCTCTTAACATCTACAGGATGTGTTTGGTTATTTTTCCCTACTTACTGAAAAGTGCTGTGGTGATACCATGCAAAATGGACAGTAACAAATACAGGCTTTTGTTAGAGTATTCCATAACACAAAACCTGGAACTGATTATTTCTGGTTATATTTTTAGGGTGACTTTGGTACTCAGAAAGAAGCTGCTTGGGCAATAAGCAACTTAACGATCAGCGGAAGAAAAGACCAAGTGAGTCAATCCTTAAAAGTTCCATTATCTTGGGTGCATTTGAGGGAGTTCAAATTGCCTTTGACTCCTTCTCTGCCAAGCCACTGAATGCCTGGATTCCTCTCCTACTCAGTAACTCTGCCCTTTTCCACAAGGGATTTGAGAGTGAACTTCAGTTGGGCATTTCTGGAATGGCCTGACATCAGGAGTGTCAATGGAGATTTGGGTGGAAGTTCTTCTGTTAGTCATTCACAGCTCCTAGGTCATCCTGTGTTCAGGATCTGATGAGTGTCTTGGTCATTCAACATCTCTTTCTACTTTTTTTCTTTTCTCCCTATGGATAAAAGGTTGATAATTATAATGATAATGGCTAACAAGTGGAAATACACTTGTTTCTTGTAAGGCCTGAATATAGACCAAGGTTGGGGTGATGATGTCATGCCTCAAAAATGAGATGGAAAGTCCTTGTCTGATGCTGAAAAATTCACAGTATCTGCTATTTGTGTTTTCCTGACTTGAAATACATTGATAACATAAATTTTACCTTTTTACTCTCTAAACCAAGAATTTCTGAAGGTGACTGCTACAGAGTATTCTTACCTCGTTGAGTAACTTTGAGTAGTTTGACTTGGTTGAACTGATTTGCTGTGTTTGCTTCTGTCACACTCCTGGTAAAACTATTTACTTTTTTCCCCTTAGGTGGCATACTTAATTCAACAAAATGTAATTCCTCCCTTTTGCAATTTGCTGACAGTAAAAGATGCACAAGTTGTGCAAGTGGTTCTGGATGGACTAAGTAATATATTAAAAATGGCTGAAGATGAAGCAGAAACCATAGCCAATCTTATAGAAGAGTGTGGAGGTATGGTACTTAGTATTTTGGTACTGTTTTGCTTTGTTTTTTCAGAAATTGCTGCTTTGGCTTTCTACCACATGTATATGCTGTTGGCTTTATGGTGTGTTGGCACAGAGGTTTTAAACATTTTTTAAAGTGATCTTTTCATGCCCCTCAGGTGCATATAATCAGTTTTTCCAAGCTGATCAAGCTTGTGAGCAAGTAAAATGTGGAAGAGGTGGATAATGGCAATAAAATTTATTAGGTATCAGTTTTATAACAGTCTGTACAGAGGGTTCATGCCTAAAGCTCTGCTTGCCAGAACTTCAAAAATAAATATATGTATGTTTTAGTCACATCTGCCAGTAACTTACACTGTATGGAGGTACTTAATATATAATCAAGCTACAGGTCAGTACCTGCTGGCATGTCTGCCATCAACTGTTTGTGCTTTATGCTTAAAGCATAAAAGCTTCCTTATGTTTGAGGAAATGTTCCAAGATTGAGGAATATACACCAGGACAAAAAGCTTTAAGCATGTCAGAGTTTAACAGCATCTTATTTGTAGTCACTCTGTTTCTAGATCTGGGTTTAGTTACTTTCTGTGGTGAGGCTTTAAAGACAGGGAGATTCTTCTGCATGAATTTAGCATTTCAGCTCTCTTGCATATCTCATGTATTTATTGCAGGCCTGGAGAAAATTGAACAGCTACAAAACCATGAAAATGAAGACATCTACAAACTGGCTTATGAGATCATTGATCAGTTCTTCTCTTCAGATGATGTAAGTGTGTAAATCTTTGCAATCTTTGGTAATTGTATTTATAAATGTGTTTCAAGATAAAAGCAGCAGCTCTGAAGCCTGCCCAGTGACATCTATTTAATTTTTTTTTTAGTGAAGAATGGGCCCATATTTGAACTTATTGCATATGTTACCATTCTTCATGAGGAAGTATCTAAAGATCTGGTGCCTAATTTAAGCCTTTAGGGATTAGAATAGTAGCCTTTGAATAATTATCTTGACTGTCAGCTTGACTAAGCTTGACATTTCACATTTGATAAGCTCCCTGCTGACTTGAGTTCTGAATCTGAGATTCTTAAGAAACAAACTATTTTGAATGTTCTAGTAATTTCAGAGGTAGGACGTGCTCATCAAAGATGCTGTTGTCATTTTAAACTTGTAAATCAAAGGAAGGTTTTATATATGTATGCATTTTAAATCATAAAAGTTAATTGCATACAAAGGAAGTGCAACCATGTCACTGTGTATTGAATCAAGAGGGTTTTCTACTTGTCTGGGAGCAGATTGCTGTGGAAGTGGTAGAGCTCAGCTGCCTTCGTGCCCTACTGTCAGCTTTGAAGTTTATTTTCTGTTACTTCCACTTGTATTTAAACAATAAGAGACAGGTCTTGTCTTGCAACTCAAACTTTGCTTATATAGCAGAAGTTGGAATTGAATGTAGTCACTGGTATACCACCTAGTTAAATAAAACTGCAGGTTTAGCTTAATCCTTACTTGATTTAATTGTTATTGGTCTTCTCTCAACTGGGGCAGTGGATAAGCTGGCAACAAGGATGACTTAGAGAATGCTTTCCAGGAGTAAAAACTTAATAAGAAGAGAAGTGCCATGCTGCCTACCTACTAAATACAAGCTGAAGCATTTTGGACTAAGTTACTTTGTCATTATAGTGCTTTTAGTAAACTAAGGGAGAAGAAGGACAAAGAAGCAGATGAGGTGAAAAGATAAGACACTCCCTAGGATTGTCCAGCTCCTTATCAGTCAGGCTTTTGTTTTCCTAACCCTACTCATGATCTTCTCATTCTGTTACAGATTGATGAAGATCCTAGCCTTGTTCCAGAAGCGATACAAGGCGGAACATTTGGTTTCAATTCATCTGCCAATGTACCAGCAGAAGGGTTCCAGTTTTAGAGTGGTATTTTGGAAGTTAGGTACAATGCAGCACTGAATAAAAAAAAAAAAAAGGTTTGATCCATCAATCTTGGCTCATGGGATCCGCTGCTGCATTAAATCGGGGAAGAAAATGTGAAGATTTCATTTGGAATCACAGAAAAGCCCAAATGAAGTCAAGATGGCGAGTGGGTGCGAGTGAGAATGAGTGGCAAAATGTAATGAAAAACTTCACACTGAATGCTTATTTAGGTTGTTCAAAGAAAAAGGGCTACAGGTCAAAGATCTTCAGTGCCTGAGAAGGAACAATGACTTACTAGAGCAATTGGGGGGAAATGCAGTACTATCATCATCAAGCCTTGTAAGCATAAGAGAATAGGATGCCCATATAAGTCCAAGGAGAATGAGCCCAGGCCTTGCTATGAAGCAATGTGTGAGTGGACAACATTGAGTGAATGTCTGGCCTCGATGCTGTGGAGCCAGGCTCCTGTTTCAATAACCCAGGGCTCCTCAGTCCTGCAGCAGGCTCCTAGTCCTGGAGTGGCGTGTGTACGAGAGTATGGTTGTGATGCTGTCTGTGAACGCATGCAAGCTTGAGTCGCCTTCAGGGGGCTGATAACAAACCTAAAAAATCATCAAAATGAGATCATAAGTGTTAACTTACACTGGACACACAAAGACCGGTTTAGCAGCAGACTCTGGTTTACTCCTGCAGCCTGTGTTTCTTGTTTTATTTTGTTTTGGTTTGTTTTTCGTTTGGTTTTTGTTTTTCTTTTTTTTCCCCTCTCCCCTCCCCCTCTTATTTTTCTTTTAGTTATTTTTAAGTTCTTTCCTGTATGGCTTATTAGTTGTTTGTAAAGTCAGAATTTCAGGAAGGCTTCCCTGTGCATTTGCACCAGATGAATGTTTGATGTTATGAAAAGCTTTCCATATCATCAAAACTAATTTGTAGATTTTTGCATGGAAAAAAAAAAAACCAAACCATACATTTCCCTTCAAATAGAGACTGTGTTGCAGTACACAAGTTGCCATAATAGTAGAAAGCAGTAAAATGTGATAATAAAAATCTCATCCTTTTCATTTTCAAAGATAACATGAAGACCTTTGCATGTGGTAATCTACAGCATAGTTCATTTTTAGATTTTGTTGAGTCCTGTAACCAAATGTTTCCGTTGTGGTAGGATACCGTGCTGTGTTTCAATGTTACTTGTTTTCAAACTTTGTTTTCTATGAAAATGATATGGAAACTTCTAAAAATGAAATTTGGTGCATATGTACTGCCGAATAAAGACCGAAAAAGAGGTGTGAATAGATGTACAAATCAAGTCATGGTTTGAACACCTTTAATATGCCTAATCCAATTGTTTTAGACTCTTTTTATCTTAGATGTAGGCAGCCATGAACAATCTATTTTGAGCCACTTTAGAGAGAAAACTTTGTGTTTTTAAAACTTGCACAAAAAGGATGCAAGTGTTTTTATAATTGGAGTAATGCCTCAGTTTTGAGGTTCTGCACACTAAATTAAAGGTGACGTTACAAATTTGTACAAAATGAACTCTTTATAAGGTGGCTCATTGTAGGAAATGCTGTGCCTTCCCCTTTGAGCACAAGTGTTGCATGAACAACAGTTTGCTATAATAAAACATACCAGATTAGCCACCATTAGCATCTATATCTACCTTGTGTTTTAAAAAATCAACTGGTAATTCTGAAACACTGTAGAATGGATAAAGATTATTTTGTGATCATAACTCTTTGTTGGACTAGAGTATTTTTGCAGCATTCCTTGTCATCAGAAACATGGTTAAAGTTTAAAACTAGAAGCAGCGGAAACTAGCTTGTGAAATTTATCCAAGTAGAGTGCAGGCTAGGCTGTCTTGGGGAAATAAACATTAAACTTGCAACAGTGTTGTATTCGGTGTGTCTTTGTGTATTCAGTCCAGGTTTCATCAAAAGGCGACGGCAATCAGTTGAAGATACATTTCTGTTTCACCTGCCAAATGTCAGGGTTTCCTGTGGTGCCTTAGGTAGGTGTACAGTAAATCTCTGGTTTGGTATAAATAGTAAGAAATAATAATTGTTTGCATTCACTAACTAAATGAGGGGTGTTTCCCTGTATACATAAGCAGTGCTTAGAGGAGGTAAAAGGTTTAAGCTGGAGTTAGAGGTTGAGGTGCTCTAAGTTAAACTTCTTACTAACTTGACACTAAATATGTTAGTGAAGGGTGTGCTGCAGAAAATTCCTGTGGTGTTAGAACCCCTCTCATGAGGGGGAAGAGAACAGCTGTTTGTAGCAACTGGTATGTGCAAAACAACAACAAAAAATGCCCATATTATGGCAGGGCAGCATTTACTGGCAGTCACAGCCTCTTTTTGGCACTTCCCCTGATGTGATACATGTTGAGAATTACCCTAGGCTGGCACTGTGCTTATGTGGTCAGTGGTGGGGGGTTGTTGGGTTTGGTTTTTTGATGTTTAAGTTGAAAATTCTCTTCACCTGCTTCGCGTTAGATCCTGAGACTCTTCTCTTAGCTTACCAGAATATGGAAAGGTTTCTAGAACATTTCAGCATCCACAGGGCGGCAGTGTTTGGAGTCCTTCAACAAAACTGGAGCCAGTTTGTCCAATGCCTTTTTTCTCCCCAAAGCTGCAGTTTGAGGTAATGTGATTAATGACACTGTTGGGGAAAGGGGAATTGTTTGGGAGGCTGAGGAGTCAAACAAGAAATAACCTAGGCTTACTTTAGGAATGCTGATCAGCTTAAAACTTCAGAAGCTAGGAGTGAGTTAGAGGTACAACCTTCATTCAGTGCAAGTCCCAGACCAACTCTCTGCCAAGATATAAAGATGAATAAATTTTAGCCTCTGACTTTATTGAGCAGTGGAATTAAGCCATCAAAAGAAGCAGCTCTGATGTTTGTCTTTTAACATGAAAGCTGTGAGATGGAGGGTACTTCTGAAGCTGTTTGCTCTAGTGGAACACTGATAATTAGATTGTAACCATGCAGGTGGTAACTCTTCAGTTACTGTTCTTTGAATCTAACAAAAATAATCAAAGATACAGAGGTGAGGCTGTATGTTAATCTTTGAAGTGGAAAATCAGTGGATTTTGAAAGTGGAAAATCAGCTTTTCAGCTGAATTTGGGGAAGCAGACGCATAGAAAAGGAGTTAAAATATTAAAAGGACATAAGTTAGTTCATTGTACAAGCTATTTTAGGCAAGGTTTTTATTCTGAGGAGCAGTGTTGTTGGCTGAACTTGGAGTTGTAGGATCTCAGGGTTGCTACCAGAACAAACTAGTCTGACATCTTAAAAATTGAAAATATCTGGATGGTGTGTTTAAGATTCCAAGCAACCTCAAAGGGTTTTGAGTGAAGTGAAATCAGCAGTCAGTATGAAATCAGTAAACCAGTTTACAAGTAAAATAAATTCTCTTCCCTGCATAACCAGGGCCCTGCTCTTACATGGCTTCAAAAGCTGAAGGAAAACAGTGGATGTGCTACAAAGAAAAGTGGTGACTTGCTTTCTGCTTGCAAGTGAAGAAATGGGTGTGTTATTAATTCATCTTACCCTTCAGTATGTTGCATGACTTAGCAAATTAGATTTGCTACTTTATAATTAAGAAAGTCTTAATATAAAGACTTAAACTCTATGCCACTTTTAACTATAAATGTTTCCTCAACTCTGCATGTCACCAAATTACTGGCAGGAATACTGGTCACAGGGCTGGAAACAATTACAGAGGTCCTGCATCTGGATCAAATAGACTTTATGAAAGAAAACATAGTAGCAGAAAATGTGTAAAGTTTACAAACTCTTGCTAATAGCAAGTTTTAACTACTGCCAGAGTAAAACTCAGAAGGCACACAAAAGTAATTGAAAGAGTTAATACTGTTTCTATTCGTACTGGAAAGTGACTGGGAACTTAATTTCCATAAAGAAGTTCTCATTATTTGCTTGGAAATCTCTTGAAATGGGGGTCTTGTTTATGTTTCTGGTTTAGTGTGCTCCAAAGCAGTTTTCTTTGAGCTGTCATTGAAACTCATATGTGAATACCTTTGATATTGTCCTGGTTTGGGCGAGGATAAAGTTAATTTTCTGTTTTGCAATTTTGCTTTCAGCAAAGTCCCTTGTAAGCAGCTGTGCTTGCTGAAATTAACACCCAGTTTCTCAGCTTATAGCTACTTGCTTGGGACAAAAACATTGAACTGTTTGGAGGTCAACTTCTTACAGATAAAATCTGGACTTTCCTCTGCTTGAAGTTCACCTGCAAACGGTCCTCTCTCCACAGCTCAGTTACCCTCACCAAAAGATGGGAATTTAAGGCTCATATTATAACATCTTCATCCCAAGTAGTACACTCTGTGCCTGTCAGATAAACTTGTGATGGTTAATCTATTTAAAGCATGAGGTTTTTTATTATTCCAAACATATTTATAGATGTTTCTCACATATTTGTATAAACTCTTCTAAATACCAGTTTAAAGACAAATGTTTAGGTAGCTTTTGAATGATGTTGTTAGGATTTACATTGCAACATTAATTTTGTTTTAATTCAATGTAAAGTTGACATCTGAGTTTTTAGTTTAGTGTCCTTTGAACCATAAATGGAGAATAATCTGAATTATGTCAAGTCTTACACAACAGTGCATACTTTACTGGTAAGATCTTGGGATCTATCAGTGTATCTTAAACAAGAAAAACATTAACTATGGTCCTAATTCATTTGCTTTCTACTGCAGTCTGTTTTTTTCTCAGCAATTAAGCTCTATATTCATTATCATAGCTTAATTTTAACATACAGTGGTAGCAGTTCTGCTTCACTTAAAATACCCAAACTGTCTTCAACAACCAGAGTTAGGTGACCAAGTTTAGATGGAAACTGAATGTTGCCATTTTTATTTTTATTTCTGTGATTAGTAGTTGGCAGAAGTTTCGGAAGCAGGTGTCAGCAGGTTATTTGTCTCTTGGTTTCCAGCTGGAGGGTGATTTTTCTCCCCAGATTGTGAAGAATTGATTTGGTCTGTCAAACATTGGTCACAGTCATTGCTGTAACAGACACAGCTGTATCCCAAAGGGGTTTTAATGTCATTTATACCTCTCACATCATCCCAAGGTGGTTTTAATGTCTTTAATACCTCATGTCATTACTACCTGGTGGCTACAAAGCAGATGGAGACTCCTGCTTTACAAAGAGTCCTGTTGACAAAGGGGCAAAGGGCACAAGTTGTACTTGAGGAGACTCCAATGGGACACAGAGGGAAATTTTTCCTCATGAGGACAGTCAGACACTGGAATGGTTTCCCAGGGGAAAGGATGGATTCCCCCACTCTGGAAAGTTTGAAGTCTCAGCTCGGGGTGCTGAGGCATCTGAGATAATACTATTCGAAGGGTTGGACTAGAGGGTCCCTGAGCTCCCTTCCCACCTCACACTGTGAAGGGACGGGCTCTGTCAGACACGGTGACAGACACCGCTGCGTCCGGGGCGGCTTTTAACCCCACTAACCCCCCCATGCCTTTATTTGCTGCTGCCGCCTCCTCCCGCTGAAATAAACCCACTCAGGTGCGGGATCCCACCCCACCTTTACCCGGGGGGTTGTGCGGGCGGCGCAGCCGTTAACGGCCGCTCCTGTTTGAACGGCGGCCCCGCCCCTCGGGCCGTTGATTTTCAAACGCCGCAGCCGTTGAGCCGCTCCGCCCCCGCCCAGCGCATGCGCGGAGGCCGGCGCTGTGGCGAGCGGCGGGGCTCGGCCCTGCC
>JAAWXA010000032.1:10664834-10761544 GCA_038090715.1 Florisuga fusca
CGGCCCGGCCCTGCCCCGGCTGTTTGAAGGTGGCGGCGGCCTCGCCGTGCCGGTTCCTTGCCGGTTCTTTGCCGGAGTGCAGCCCCGGGCATCGAGGGGAGGGTGGCGGTGGTGGTGGAGCGCTCAGGTAGGTGATGGAGTGGGTGTGTGGGTGGGGGTCTGGGTGCGGACCCGTTCCGCTCTCCCTGAGGTGATGTGTGAGGGGACTCGCACGGCCTCCTGAGGCGAGGCCGCTCTCCCCGGGGAGGGGTGTCCGGGGTGACCGCTGTTCCTGCGTACCGTTCAGCCTTCTCCAGCTCTCCTTAGGGCTGGGAAGTGCTGGGGACTGCCCGGGACTCGGATCTGTCCTCTGGAGGGCTTCAGGTGTCACAAACCTGACCGCCCTTCTCATCGCGGTTAGGGTTACCTTAGCACGTTTCTGGTGTCCGAGTCCATCCTTCTTTTTTTTTTTTTTTTTTTTTTTTTTTTTTTTTTTTTTTATTTTTTTAAATCGCTAGTACAGGCGCTGTTCCCATCGTTACTACGTGCTGAATGGTCTGTGGGAGCTGGCAGAAGGTCTACAGGTGATAGGGACCCTCCAGGGGATGGGGACCCCTCCCCTACGTGAAAGGGGACCCTGCAGGTGACAGGTAAAGGCATTCTGTTCCTTCTAGCTCCTCTGCCTGATGCTCAGAGAGAAATGATGAATGCTCAAACCCGGGAACTCTGACAGAGTTCAAGAGATAAGGGGTGGGGAAGCAAGTCTTGGCGACAGAATCTGGAGCAGGGAAAGGATGGAGTGGTGTACTTTAGATTTTTTTTGGCTCTGGTGACTTGTGTCAGCTTGTTACAGTGCCAGGCAAGGAGCCAGTGGAGGGTTATACAGGAGGGAACTGTCAGATCAGCTTGACAGTTCAACTAGACAGACTTCTCAGCTGTGTTCATCTCCCTTCACACCAGTGAAATAACCAGTGTTTGGAATAGTGGTGTAGGAACTGGGGACAGAATATGCTTTTCATCCATTTCAGGGGTCACTAACAGCAGGACAAGGGGCAATGGCTATAAACTGGAGCATAGGCTGTTCCATATAAATATCAGGAAGAATTTTTTCTCTGTGAGGGTAACAGCTTTGGCACAGGCTGCCCAGGGGGGTTGTGGAGTCTCTTTCCCTGGAGACATTCAGAGCCCACCTGGGCATGTTGCTGTCTGACCTCCTGTAGGTGACCCTGCTCTGGCAGGGGGGGTGGGACTTGATGATCTTTTGAGGTCCTTTCCCACCCCTCACTTTCTATGATTCTTTGATCCCTTGTTGAGAACTTCTGTGATTTAGGTGTGGGATATTTGTGGCATGGGGTAAAGCAGCACAGCTGAATCATGCTGGAAGGGAAAGGTTTAAGCTGGAGTTGTTCTTTTTGGTTTCTGGTGCCTGGCCTCACGTTAGAGCCAAGCAAACCTGACAGCTCTGGAGCAGGCTCTGTTCCTTTTGAAGCACTGACAAACATCAGAGCAGCCTTCTGGGTTTTAAAAAAAAAAAAAATTCTGTCACCCTTTACCATGAAGGTGACTGACAAGTGGGAAACATTGCCCATAATGTCATTTAACCTTTTACTTTTGCACGACATAAACTGGAGCTGCTATGCTTGAGCTACAGAATGACTTCATGGACTGTTCTGGGGTGGGAAGGCAGCATTTTTTTAAGGTGGATTTAGTTAAGTGCAGTGTGGTATTGAAACTGAAGTGTGAGTGTCTTCAGGAGGGAGCAGATGTCATTTTCTTTCCACTCAGGGGTGTGAAGGAAGAGGTGGGGGGCTGGCAGCACTGACTCTGAAGGAGGGTCAGCATTAAGTGCCCCTCACTCCTGGTTTAGGCTGCCATGACTGTTCCCCAATGCCAAATTCACCTTTTAGAATCCCACAGGGTAGAATGGGGTGGGTCAGATTGTTCCAGCTGGGTTTCACTGTAAAGCAGTTAGTTACTTATTTACCCAAACACCAATTGGTGTGCACTGTGCTCCAGATATAATTGTTTCTGAACAATGCCTTGTCTAATTAGCTGGATGAGCAGTGTCCTGATCACTGGGTGAGGAACACAGTATTACCAAGGAGTGCACTACATTATTTTGTTCTCCTAGCTGAAAGCTTTGGCAGAAAAGCAAAGCTGCAATAGCAGGTGTGCTGCATGACATGTTTTCACCTCCTCTACTGAATCACTAATTAGAAGAGGAGAAAATCACAGCCCCCTAGGCCTGCAGTTGTTGACACTGTGTTACTGGCACAATTACACTTCACTATATATAAAATACCTTCCAAACTGTACTAATTTGTTTGTACTGAGTGACTCTTACTAGAACTATGTGTGCATACACACACACATATTTGCTACTGCAGTTGTTTAGAGCATTTAAGGAAAAGTATCTGGTCTGTGCAGGGAAGCATTTACCAGCTTCCTGCTGCCTTTTTTTTTTTTCCTGGTGAACTTTTTTCTTTCTCTTTGGTTAACTTGGTGGTGTTGGCTCTTCTCTGTCTGTTTTTTTTTTTTTGCTGGTGCTGCCTGTCTCTCTGTTCCTGGGAGCCATCTGCTGATTTATTTCCACCTTTCATGTGTAGCTGATTTCCTCCTCCCTGCTGCCAGTGCAAGGTGAAACTGAATTTTGGGATTTCTACCTTTTCCTTCCCTTCTACAACTTCTGGAGTATTTGCATTGAACAAATTAAAAACAAAACAAAACAAAAAACCCACACAAGGTGCTTAGAGCAAATACTAACATTAGTATTCCAAATCCTGTTTTGAAACTGGTGAATAATAAAAAAAACTCCCAAGTGCTATTTCTTCTGGAGGTGCCTGGGGGGGCTGGGGTAGGGTGCCCCACACACCCTTGGCCTGTTCCCAGGGCTGAAAGAAAAAAAGCTTCTGCCCTGGCACTGCTGGGCCTTGCTTTCCAGACCTGCTGCCACTCTTTAAATTTCTCAGTTGCCTGGGAACCAGAGCAATATGTTTCAGTGGAAATGGGAATTTCAGTTGCTCTGGCCAGCAGCTGTGAGGGTTATGAAACAGCCCTGGAGTGAGCTCAGGCTCCAGGCTGCCTTGTCGCTGGTGGCTGGGAGCACACTGCCTGGCGGGGGGGTTACTGCTGCAGAGTTGGAGGTCATTTCTGTTAGTGCCCAGAAAAATTTTGTAAAGTTGTTCCTTTGTTTTTACGGTAGCAAGCAGCTACTCTGCAGTGAAAACAATTTTTTTGAAGTTTAATTTTATTTTGCCCTCCACATAGTTCAAGTACATTAGACACGAATATTTTATAAAGAAAATTTCCTTCTGTTAACAGTTCCTTTGAAGAGAACTACAGCCCTGGATTTACAAAAAAAAAAGTTATTTTAAACATTGAGATTTTTAAAAAACTATATTAATTCCATATGCATACAAGAGAAAATAATGAACGTGGGTACCTACTAAGGTTTCTCTCTTTTTTTGATCTGAGTGAAAACTTAACTATTTTTTTAAAGTGGAAGTGATAGACCCAGATTCATAAAAACTTTATATGTGTGTGTGTGTATATATAAATGAAACTTTCACATTTCTTTCCTCTGAGAATTAATTTAAATCTCAAAAAATAATTTATCTAGAGAGTGGAGTAGATTTGCTGTTCAGCTTCCCTTCGTTATCGACACAGTTCTATAGTTTCAGTGTCTGAAACATCACTTAAAAATGTGAGTTTATAAATATCTAGATGTAAAGAACCTAGTGCTGCCAGGGTGGCTGATTAGAGAAGCTGGAAAATAAAGGTCTGGGGCTTTCCAGTGAAAAGAGAAATAACTCGTGCACTTCAGGAGGAGTAGGGCAGTACAGAAGTAGATTCAGTGTCAAAAGTGTTGTGAGTGTCTCTTGCAGAGTGTAATACTTGATACTCTCTTCAACTAGGAGAATACACCAGTTACTTATAAATTCTTATTCTAATTTTTCTTTAAAAGGGTCGTTCTTAAGAATCATGTCTCTTTAGTAGATTTTCTTCTGATTGTTGTTGAGGTCTCTTTTTTAAAAAGTAGAGATCAAATAAGTGAACCAACATTTTGCATTAAGTATCTGAAAGAATGAGCTGGAGTCTGTTGGAGAGATTTTATTTAAAAAAAAAAATTCTTTTTAAAGCTGAATAATGTGTGTTTCCAGTATGAAGTTGATTTAGCAATGTACAGGTACCTTCTGGAACTGACCTGAATGTTTTGGGTGACAGTGGCCATTAGATTTTTTTTTTTTTTTTTTTTTTTGGATCAGTCTAGTTTCACAAGGCAAAAGAGTCTGATCTGCCTGGCAGAGCTAGAGACTTTCACTTTTGAGTGTAGCAGCCTGTTTCAATAAAGTGAGATAAGCCATGCCTATTCCTGTACAACCAGAAGAGGTTTCTCTGTTCAGAGCTGTTTTAACTCTGAAAGAACTGTATTCTGACTTCTTAGCTTCTGACTTCCATTGCTTTAATTGTCTGCCTTCTGCAGGAACAATGCTGCTTATTTTATTTTTTTGTAAATTCTTTACTTACAAAATTTATTTAATTTAATCCTTAGTGGGTTTTGTGATTCTAAATGCGATTTAATGTGGTTTTATTTTCAAAGGAGAGTGCAATGAACAATTTAGTTCCTTTTAGGTAGATTGGCTTGAGACCCAATCAAAAATCTCAGTGTCCATGAGAAAAGGTAATAGATCTCTGCAGATATATTACTGCTTTGAAAAGATGAGGAGGGCACATCTGAACAAAATGGTCTCTTCAGACACTCCTCAGAGCCAGTTTTCTTTCTGGCTCAACCAGCCAAAGGCTCAGCAGCACTTCGGGCAGATGTATTAGCCCAGCTGCATCTTATTGTTTTCAGATTTAAACCCTAAAATCAGAGAGTTTGATACCAAATCCTTTGCCAGTTTCTTTTTTGCAGTGTAGCAAAATCTACAGAATTAACTAGAACTGGGGGAGAAGAAAATGTGACACAGTGCTCACCCTAATTTCCCCCCCCCCCTTTTTTTTTTTTTTTCATTTTAGCAGGAGCAAAAACAGAATAATGATTTATTATGAAAACCAGCATGAGAGAAACTGTTGTTTGTCCTTTACAGTGTGATGTCAGTAAGCTGGCACAGCAAACCAAGACAGCATTACAAAGGATGGAAAACGAAAGTTAGGGTTTTTTTAGTTTTGTGCTTAAAGTAACCCAGGAATAACACCACGAGTTTAATTACTCTTAGTGGTGGTGTATTTAAGGGCCATTGAGTTTGACTTCCATTTGTGCCAGAACCTAGAGATGGCTTGTAGTAAATTTGGCTGCTTAATACTCTAATTAATGACTTATTTATACCACAAAAGTAAAAAATCAGTAGTAAAAAGAAAAAAAGCTGTAGAGGAAAAAAGTTTCTCTACTTACTGTCCTTACATTGAAAGTGTTCCTCATAGTAGCAGAAAGTTTTTGTGATTCTTAGGTTACTTAGAAACTTCAGCTCTTACTTTTATCATTATCTTCTACTGTTTCCCACTGCAAAAAAAGTAGATGGTAGCAGATTTCTGCTTTTCCTCTCTTTCTAAGCCAGAAGTCACTTAAATCAGAAGTGCTGGTCATAATTTGCCAAAGTCTTTGAAGCATCACCCTCTATTTTTTTTTTAATGGCTTTTTCTCCCCCCTTTAGCAGTAAACTGCCAGTGTGGGTTGGATTACTTACTGCTCATTACATGTCACATCGAGGTGCTCTGGCTAATCAATTTATTTTAAGTGCGTTGATTTTAAAAAGATACTAAACCCTTTTTTTCTTTTTGCTTTCCTTTTGTAGGACATGCATCACCTGGAGGAAGAGCTGACATGTTCTATTTGCTACAGCATATTTGAAGATCCCCGTGTCCTGCCTTGTTCCCACACTTTTTGTAGGAATTGTCTGGATGGTGTTCTTCGAGTCTCCATCAACTTACCCATTTGGAGATCCTTGAGGCTTCCTCTGAAGTGCCCTAACTGTAGGACTGTTGTTGAAATCCCTGCTGCTGGCACTGAAGCTTTGCCTGTCAACTTTGCCTTGAAATCTATTATTGAAAAATACCAACAGGAAGATCACTCAGATGTTGCAACCTGCAGTGAACACTACAGGCAACCCCTGAACATTTACTGCCTGCTGGACAGAAAGTTGGTGTGTGGCCACTGCCTTACCATAGGGAAACACAACGGGCACCCCATAGATGACCTCCAAAGTGCCTACAAAAAAGAAAAGGAGACTTCTGGAAAACTTCTTGAGCAGCTGACAGATAAACACTGGACGGATGTGTGTTTGCTGATTGAAAAGCTGGAAGAGCAGAAGTCTCAGTGTGAAAGCATCGTGCAGGATGATAAAAAAGTACTAGTGCAGTACTTTTGGAAACTTTTTGATACATTGGAGCACAAAAAACAAGCCCTGCTGACTGCTCTGGATGAAACTAACAGCCACATTTTGGAAGAATATGAGCCTCTCATTGAGAAGTTGAAAAAAATAAGGGAAGAGCAGCTGGAATTAATGTCACTGAATACTTCTGTTCAAAAAGAGGAGTCTCCCCTTGTTTTCCTTGAGAAGGTGAATGATCTGCAACAACGGATAACAGCTCTGAAACAGAAGCAACTGCCAGAGGTCAAACCCATGGAGATTTACCCAAGGATTGGGAGCCTCTTGAAAGATGTGTGGTCTAAAACTGAGATTGGGCAGATCAACAAGATCCTCACTCCAAAAATAAAACTGATTGCAAAAAGGAAGTTACACAACAAAGGCAGTAGAAAGGAAGAAAGAGAATCTAAAGAACTCCATCAGGCTGTAAATCCTTTAGCTGGCCTGCTTCTTTTTATGATAATAGTGGTAACTGTGGTTTCATTTCACAAACAGGCAGCATCAGTTGTAATCAAAGCTACTCCTGCTTATATTTCAGAATTCTTGCTCCTTATTTATCAAGATTTTTGCACCCATTTGCAGAATATAGTGGATGTGGTGTGCCATACAGTTAATTCACTGATGGAATTTCTAGGGAGAATTGTTTCTCTCTTTCTCTTTCAACATTTCAATTAAAAGTTAGTGTAGGAATCCCCAGGGTATTTTAATTTGGGTTCTACTTAAAAGCCTGTTAAGTTCGTTTACTTTTCCTTTCAATTTACATATCTTTCCATTTCCTATATTGTGTAGGTTTTCTCTTAGCTAACTCTTAGTTAACTGAGAAGATTTCAAAGAGAAGAATCTGGTCACATAATCTGGCAGGTAGGTAGGTATTTGTCAGAAACAGGGTTTGCATAAGGAAGATACAATCAGTTTACAAATTATAATCTGGAGTCCCATATATAAAAATTCCTCAAACAATTAGTGTATTTTTCTTTTTGGAAACAATTTTTAAATTGTTTGGGTTTTGGTTGTTTGTTTTTTTTTTTTTAAACAAAAGCACTACAAAATTTAAGGTTAAAAAAAAACACCTCGGGCTACAAAGTAGCTACTTCTAGACAGGTCAGTCCCTAGCTCTGGTGTACAAAAAACCTCCTATTTTATGTTTTACTGACCTCTAAGTGTATTTTAACCCAGACACCAGTGGTCTTTAAAGCTTCTATTCGTGGCCCTGGTTTTCATTTTGTTACAGGTTGATGATATGATTTCATATTTACTTTTTCAAAGTCTGTGTTTAATAACTTTGTGTCTCTCATTCAGATGGTTCTCTGCACTCCACAGAGCAGTGTCTGTAGGAGGTCAGGTGAAATACTGTGTACAGGTTTTTTTAGTGCCAGCTGTGCACAAACTGGGTGTCAGTCCAGTCTGGCAGGGAGCTCTCACTGCTTATAAAATAAGCCCTGACTTTTTGCTAAATCATTTTAATATGTAGTGAAAATCCATACATGCTGGAGTGAGTGGCAGAACTCCCACTGAACTTGGTGATACAGGGATTTCAGATGTTGTCAAGTGTCCTAAACAGTTTGACAGTGAATGTAAATTTGAGTTTTTCTTACAAAAAGAGGAGATCTTCACCTTGACATAGAGGAGACACATTAGAATTTTAATCTGCAGTCCTGTGATCACCCAAACACTGTTCAGTTATTATCACTCCAGGAGTGCTCAGGAGTGGAATCCCCAGGAAAAGCTGTTGCAATCCTGTTATGCCCAGGCTGATTGCAGGGAGTGCTGGGACAGCCTGCAAGTGTTGGAGTTCCACAGAGTTGAGTATTCACCATGTCTGCTTGTTGTATGACTTGATAAGAATAATAGCATCTTCTGGCCCTTGTGCAAATCAAAATGTCTCCCTTGCAGGCATTAGGGCCATCCTGCAAAGTCCCTGCTGCTTCAGGGAGAGCAGAGAGGGAGCCCAGTCCTCACTTGAGATTCCTCAAGCCTGAATAAACTCCTAATAACCATATTGATGTCCTGATGGTGTTGTAATGTTACACCCCCAAGCTGAGCCATGCAGCTCCTCTGCACTCACCCCCTGCAGCAGGGGAGTGGATTTGAAGAATTTGTATGTGTGTTTTCTGTAATCTGTTAGAATTACAAAGGCAAATCCCCTGAATACCACTGGTCAGGCTTTGAAATGGTGTTGAGGTGTGTCCTGGGACTGGATAAATGCTGATGCAGTAATTTCTTGATATAACTGGGGATTTGTTTCTCTCTTAAGCCCTGCTAAGAAGACTGTCTCTTGGCACACAGGTCTCTCACAACCTGGTGCCAAGTGTTTGTCCACCACCACAAGAGCCTGTTTTTTTGACTTTTTATTTTCCTGATTTCTAAAACCTTAACAGTTTATAATGCAACTTTATTTTTCAAGACTACAGTTTATAAACTGCCTTTATTTATCATTGCAGCGTTTAGTACTTGTACTTCTAAGGCACTGTGTATTTTAATACCTTTGAATACAAATAAAATCTATTCTTACAGTAGGTTTGGCTGACACCTTGATTTCCTGACTGCACAGAACCTCTCCTGTGATCCTAAGGCCTGCTGAAAGGATGAAGAAGTGAGGCTCACTGAGCAGGACCAGGGCTGGTCAGCAGTGCTCACTCAAGCTGCTTCATTTGCCTCCAAGCACACCATTTTTTTGCAGCATTGACTTCAGGAAGACTCTCTAAGGTGCTGAGGTGGGTGGATGTGGATTTCAGGCCATAGGCCTCTTTTATCTTTTTTTTTTTTTCTTTTTTCTTCTGAGAGCACCTTGAGTTTCTGAGCAACCTGATCTAGGGGGAGGTTGTCCCTCTGTCCCATGGCTTGGGGGCTGGAACATGATGATTTTCAAGGTCCCTTCCAACCCTGAAGTTCTGTGATTCTAAGTTGGTGCATATGGGTGTTTGAGTTGTCAGGGTGACTGCTGGAGGGCAGTGTAGGGGTTTGCTGGGCAGTGGTCCTCATTTTCCTCTTAGCCCAACACTCCCTGGGGTCACACAGCTGAGATGCTGCTCCAGCTCTGCTCTTTGCCATCCTGCTGGATCCCAGTGTGCTGAGTGTTGTATGAGGTGGAATTTCAAGAAAATGAAATCTTACTGCATTTTACTTGAGGTCTGAGAGGGTTTTACCCTGCAGAACCTATAGAGGGTTTTTCTCCTGAACTATTTTTTTGAAACCTCAGTCTCAGAGTGTAATTCTCACTGCACCTATGTTTTTAGAGGGGAAGGGTGGCTGAAAAACAGAGATGCAATGGGAGGAGAGAGGTTGGAGTTTCCAGGTTATCCCAGCATGTTGTATAGCCAGGGATCCAGGCAGCTCCTGAGATGTGCCCCTAGGGGGGTTTTGTAGCTTCAGCTTGTGATGGGGGAACCAAAGCTGCGTGGGGCTGAGCAGTGCTGTGCATTCTGGTGGTCTCATCTCTTCCCCTGCCTGGGGCTGTTGTTGAGGGCTGGTTTCTCCAAACTGCTCCCCATGTAACACTGAGATCTTTCTGACCAGAATTTAGGCAGAATCACTTCAATCCATGTATGTAAAGTTTTCACTTGTCAGTATTTTAAAGAATTCTAAAATGTTTAATGTTGGAGTGAACATCTCTCCAGTAACCCCTCCCTTCAGCTTTCCAGGCAAGCTCCCTGGTGAGGCTCTCCCTGGGTTTGGATCCATGGCTCAGGATTTAGCTGGATGTGTCACTGACCACCTTAGGACTGTGGCAACAAACCCAGGATCAACTCACTCAGAGCCCAGCCTGATTTTTGGGGTAAACCACAGAATTTTTGGTCTTAAGTTGATGGTAGAAGCGAGGAGATGGTGTTTAGTGTGTTAATAAACCCTGAGTGTACAACGTGGCCAGGGCCTGAGAGAGGGAGGAGCTGTCCCTGCAGGAGCTGAGAGGGAAGGAACAGAAAGGAGCTTCCAGAACGGAACCAATTCATTACAAAATGGCCACAAACATCTCATTCCCAGACTGTGCTGAGTTACACATCCTTCTAACATACGTGTCAATTATTTGGTATCCTGACTTGACTTGCTGGAACTCATATAATGAAGTGTTACAGGACACTGATGGCATTTAAATGTAATTTGCTGACTTTATTATACACAGTAAAAAACAGGCTTTTAAAACTAAAGGCAGAACCCAAGCACTGATACTGAGCTTACTCAGGGAATGTTCAAATGCAGTTATACAATGAGAAATAGATTTTTTTTAAATGCAGTACATATAATTAAGATCTATATAGACAGCAGAATTAAATCCCCAACAAAACAACTGATTGGTTTTATTAACAAACTCAAATAATAATAATTAAAAAAAATCTCAAACACAGAACAAATACAGAACAAAAGTAAACAGCAGCAGTGAGAATGGAAGTTTATTCCATCCTATTCTGGAGCTTCACCACACCCCAGAGCGCCGAGTTCAGCCAGTCCTTTAGCTGCAATAATTTTGGGGTTTGTTGCCACACTTTTGGTGACATTGTGAGTCTTATAAATCCCAATTAATCTGTCTGCGATCTCAAACATGTTGTTTCGTAAGGAGATGATGATGAATTGTGCATTTTTGGTTTGCTCCTGAAATAGAAGTGACACGTATTAGCTCAGAATCCCAACAACACTTGGTCCTTGTCTAAACTTTAAAACCAAAACACCTGGCATGGTGGAGAACACAGCAGGACTGGTGTCAGTTCACCAGTGGCAGAGCCCCAGTACAAAATCAGAGTGCCTCAGCTGTAAGTTGCATTTAAAAGCTCAATATAAATATATATATATATATATATATATATATATAATATAAATGTGTTAGGTCTACACTGCAGTTGAAATCAAACTCTTTGCTCTACCAAATCCCCTCTGGGTTGTTGTGGACCCACACTCGGTGAAAAGAGAGGCACACAAAGTGTTAAAAGTACTAATTTTAAGTAGTTAATCATAATCTTTGTTCCCCAAACAGGTGGGTGTACTTCAAATAATCCTGAAAATATTAAGTTTAAATTAGCAACAGAACTGTAGCAATGTAAATGTTTGCATAACTTCAATATGGTGATGACAGAATATTTACAGGCACAAAAGAACACACTAATAAAGACAGATCACAGCAGCTCATGGTAATGAGATGGAAGTAAGAAACCAAGGAACCATGACCCCACCAGAGAATGAAATCATGAGCTTGGACACATAAAACCAAGAGCTAATTAAGTTACTGTATCTCAGCTGAATACATCTGATTATTCTGGGGAAAGTATCCATAAAGAGGAAGCAGCAGTAGCAGGAAGGATCCATAGAAAGGTGCCACCTTTGGCAACCCCTTTAGCTTTTGAAACTGTATGACTAAGATTTGGAGAAAAAAAACCTTGTAAATTCTCTATTAGTTGCCTCATTTCAGGAAAGCATCAAACTTAGCAGCTTAGAAAAAAAATGCAGAATGCAGCATTCTAAGCACCTTTCTGGAAATCTGCTTAGTACATACTTTCCACTCAGTTATTTGAAAGTACTCTCATTCCAGATTTTTAAATCTGGCCATAATTGCATTACTACTTAGTCTTTTCTGGATTAAAAAAGAAAAATATCTTAGAAAAATTAAACTGTAGTAGTTACCATTAAATACTTACATAGATGTAATAGGCTACAATAGACACATTTTTGAAGTCAAGTGCTGCATCAATCTCATCCATGAAATAAAGTGGTGTTGGTTTGTAATGATGAAGAGCAAAAACTAATGCCAGTGAACTAAGTGTCTTCTCTCCTCCTGACAAGTTGAAGATCTTCTTCCAGCTTTTCTTCGGGGGCCGAACACTGAAACAAATGAGAGTTGGTATCTGATTTCTGGTCAGGATTAGAGGCAGTGTGTCCTGGTGAAAGTCACAAGACAGGAGGGAATTCTTGGAAGACACAAAGCAGCTTGGCTGAGACCACAGATGAGCTGCTTGATACTCTTACATCTCCAGAGTGGAGAGGTAGTGAAGGGGATTATTTCTGTTGCCTAAGGAGTAGCTGAGGTCTGCCTGAACTCAAGATACTGTAACACTCAGCTCCTCACACTATCCTACTCTTAAGTAATCATAAACTCTTAAGAGCATTTCTGACAGAAGAGTCTCCAGTTACCAGTGTGATTGACGTGACTCCCTGGGCAGAATGAAATCATTTGGAAGGCAAAACCCCTGAGAAATTAACTTCAGCAAAGGCAAAGCTTTCTTGCTGCTGCTAGTGACTCCATTTCTCCAGAAGAAATTAATCTCTTTGTTACCCAATGCTAAAAACTTGTGGCTTCTGTCAGGATCTTGCCAATACTTGCCAAGGGGAAGGAGTGTCTTGGTTAGCTGCTGATCCATTAAAATGTACTTAAAAAGCAGGCTGGAAAAAGGAACACAACAATTAAGCAATAATACAAAGTATTTTGACAAACCTAAACATGATTCCTTCAGAGAAGGGATCCAGACTGTCCACCAGTTCTAATTCAGCATCCCCTCCCAAAGTCAGCATCTGGTAGTTTTCCTTCAGTTTATTTGTTATTACGTTGAATCCTGCCATAAATTCATTTAGCCTTTGTTTCCTAAGATCTTCAAAAGCTTGTCTGAAGTTGTCTCTCTCACTGGTAATTTCATCCAGTTCAGCCACACGTTTCAAGTATAGCTCTTCCTGTTGAAAAAAAAGAAAAGAAAAAAAGTGCAGTTAAATGAGCTGCCTCCTTAATTTAGGTTTTAAACCATTTCCCCTGCCATTTGAAAAATTGTCTTTCCCAAGATGGCTAACAGCCTTGAAACAGAAGGATAAAATCAAACCATCTTTTGTCTGATCTTTATGCTCAGTGTTGCTGATCTCTCTGTACTAGAGAAGTTGTATTAAAAAAATAAAATCTAATCCATTGACTAGTCCAATATTACTGAAGTGAATATAATGAGAAAAAAATCCTAGTATTGTTGTGTGTCTGTCTAGGCTAGCTGACTGTAAATAAAGAGAGCTTCACAGGAGGAAGCTGCCTTCACCTGCTACGGGTGGTGCCAAATGTAAAAGGTGTAGGCAAGCTCCTAGGTACAACTTTCCTACTTTCCAAACTAATGAAGTCAGGAGGCAACAGCCTGGCCTGGAGGGGAGGAAGCTGAAGAGTTTCAGTTTCCAAGAGAAGGGAAGTGAAGAACAGAACCATTTCAGGGGCCTTGAAGCCATCACCTGAAGGACAACAAGAAGGTGACCTCCCTACTTCAGAGGCAACAACATGGACTCTGCAGATCCAAGCACTGGACCTCAAGCCCACTGGCCCTCAGATGTGCACAGAGGCTGACCTGAGGTGAGGGGCACAAACAGACTCCTCCCACCCCCAGGAGTGCTGACACTGACCTTCTTCTTGTATTCTGCAATAGATCCCAGGTTGGGCTTCATCTCGTGACACTGGGCTTCCAGGAGAGCAATCTGATTAGTGAGAACATTGGGATCCTTGATGGCTTCAAGCTCTTCTTCACTCAGGACTGGAAATTCTTCAGATGGTTTATCATCTATGGGGTGCAGGGTTAGTTTTGATACCTGGAATGCAAAACCACTTACTAGAAATCTTTAAAGATCACCTTAGTTACCACATGAAGATGTTTCTAAAAAATACTTTCTGCATTGGTACACACTGAAGCTTTCATCTCAAGGATTCTGCACATAACTCCCTTTAAAAATAAGATGTGAAAAAGACAAACATCCTTTCACCTTTTAGCCTGCTATCCTGTTCCTGAAAATTACATACATACAAAGGCAGTTTGATGTACCAAATGGACTACAAGTTCTAGGTGAAGTACTTTCCAGGAGATCTTCCTTGAAAAGGTAGAAGCTAAACAATTTAATTCATAACTCATCCATAACCTTCTGTGTACCCAGAAAGTAAGACTCTGAAAGGCCATTTTTAAAGTAATTTTTTTTTACAGCACAAGCACCAAATATGAATTTTTTCCCAGACTTACCTGTTTTCTAACTACATGTTAGCATATTTTGAGATCTCACAGTTCAAATTTTAGGAACAAAACTCCTTCCTTACCTCTTTCTGCCAGTATTTAATCTTTGACTGGTGTGCAGAGATATGACCATCAATTTGTTCAATTTTCAGCTTAATATTAAGAGCTTCCTTTTGAAGTGCATGTTCATCATCCTGAAGAGTTTGAATCTCTTGGAGCAAACCACGATGCTCCTCTTGAGCTTCTGGCAATGCTTCCTAAACAGAAATGACCAAAAAAGTGCATTCATCAGTTGCCTACAAAAATGTTGCCAGTTGCTTGAGGTATACATTTGTTTTCACTGTATTATTTGCAGATCTGACTCTCCATGATGTGAACAAATATATATATTTTTTTGTATTGAGATTAACCTGGTCCCTGAAGTCTGGAATGACTGAAAATATGCTGCAGTTTATATTTTCATTCCAGATCTGGATTAAATGAGTCCCACACTCGGATGCTTTTAGCTAAAAGGCAGTTTTAGAGATAGATAGTTTTGAAGAAACAGCTTTATTTGGAAGAATTTCAGCTGTCCTGGTTGTTTTCACTCTCTCATACATAAATCTAGAGGAGAAACTAAAGTCCCACATAACTGGATAAAATCTATTTTTAAACAAGGATTTTAAAACCAATAATTTACTTGGGGAAACTCAAATTTTTTTGCTTAACTTCAAAAAATTGGATCAACAGATATTTCCAGGTAAGTACAAAAAAATTTACCCTGTTCCCATTGCCTGATCATCATGTAATGTCACAGCAAAATCTGCAGAACAGACAGCTATAAATAGGATATAATAAGGGTGTAACCCCTCATCCTGGTTTAACCTGAGGACCAGACCACTCACTAGGAACATTTTAGCCTGATTTTTTCCCCCAGCACCTACATTTAAGGGTCACCCAATCTCTAAAGGACAAACTATTATCTAAAATTTCCTTCACAGACTGCTATGTAGAAGCTACATTAACATGAGGCTTACTTCAGCTTGCTTGCAGTTGTTTATAACCTCAGTAGCTTTGTCTTCTAGTGTAGTCAGTTCTTGTGTCAAGTCTTTAATTTCCTTCTCATTATCTTTAATTTCCTTCTCCGTGCGAAGAGCTGATTCTTGAGATTTTTTCAGGTTTCTGAGTGGGCACAGAGATGTTTGTATACCTCACAGGAGTGCAAATATAACATAAAATTATCTAGAAACACAACCCTGAAGATTGCTCAATAGCTATTGGCAACCAACTAGGAAGTGCTGATTTATGCAAGGACTTTCCCAAGATCTCCAAGTAAAACAAAGTTGTCTTCCTTCAACATATAGCACAGACAGGCCTCACTAAATGACTTAATTTCTTCTTTCAGTTCTGACATTTGTTCCAAGGATTCATTATGCATTGCTAAGATAACATTAAAAAATACATATCACATTTTATCCCCTGACATGCCTCATAATCAAATTAGTCCCTTCAGATTTGAGCTGCTCCCCTGCACGGTAATTAAGTGCTAATTTGAATCTTTCTCCTGAAATACTGCATTTTGGGGATAGGCAAAACATCAGCAGGAAAATCCTGATTAAAGTTGACTTTTAAACTGCCTGTTAGAAACTTTGACATTTTATTTCCCTTTATCTCCTCGACACAAGCAACATCAGACAGGTAACTGAAAATGCAGATTTTGAGATAAGGGGATTTCTAAATCTGGGGACTGCTGGCACCAGTGGGAACAGACAGAGCCATCTGGAGGCTGAGGTGGCTCTCCCTGGTCAGCTTTCACCAAGCTGTTACTGCTCTCATCTTTTCCTGTGAAACATGCTAATGAAGGAAAGTTCTTAATTGGGAACCAGTCTCACTTGGCAGTAAATCAGTTTAGAGAAAAAGGTCAGGACCTTCTCCCTCCAGTTTTTCTCTAGCAGTGAAGAGGTAAAAACCATCTCCTCTGGCCTGACAAATCCCACCCCTCTGGGAAGGCAGAGGTTAAACTCAAATTGCAGAAAAATGCAGTCACAGCCCAAAGCTTCATCACTGAGCATGCTGATGTCTACCATACCTGTCTGCAGTCTTGACTGCCACTTGGGCTTTTGTTATGGCTGAAGCACACTCATCTATTTCTCTGTTGATCTTGTCAAGTTTGTCTTGCTGTGCTTTAAGTTTATGATTATTGATCTCAAGTATGAGGTCGTGTAACCGTTTCACTTCCTTTTCTATCTTACCAGCTTTCTCTGCAATGCCATCGTAATCTGTCAGGAAACAAAACCAGGTTCAGGTCATTATGCTGCCCCTCAGGACACCCAAGAGCTACAATGCATCAAGATTTAAGTGACAAAAAGCTCTGCTGTGTACATGCTGCTTTCTACTGTGAAAAATGTTGAGGATTTTTTCTTACCCTGGCAAAAAGGGAAAGGTAGAGCCTGGCAAAAGCCTTTACCTGACTTCAGGATCATTCATCTCCACATTAACAAGTCTTACTTCAGTTAAGTTTCTCTATGAATCTGTATGTAATACAGACATAAAAATCTAACCAAATAAACAACAAAAACTAAAATCAATGTTTACTTTAGCTTGACTGAAACATAAACCTGAAAAATTACCTTTTTTATAACTATTAAGGACTTTTTCCAATTCCTTCTGCTTGATTTTGTCCGGAGCAGCAGCAATTACATTTGCTTCAAGTTCCTTAACTTGACTTTTTAGATACATTTCTTGTTCAGAAAAACTCTACAGAAAACAAAACTGTGTTAGAATCCTGCCCATTAAAAAGATTCTTGATGCTAACAAGGACTCTGTTAAGCTAAGGCTGAAAATGTTCCCCCTGCACGCTCATGGGAAGCCAGGGATTGCCTCAGGTTCACCTGCATACTCGCTGTGTACTTCTCTGAAGTATTTCTCATTTCTCTAATATTTTGGTGCAGTTTTCTTATAGCATCTTCAAGCTGTGATTTCTCTTCTTGATACTGTGCTGCTCTTTTGCAGTCCTCCTGCAGCTGAGATTCCATTTTACTGACCTACACAAAAACATGGTCATTTGCTCAGTGTCACCTACAAAATAAAGCAGGTTCTTCTTCATACACTCAATATTGTTGATGATTTCTTATGGCACAAGGAGAAAGTGGAGTAAAACCATGAAAATCAGTTGTAGCAGGGCAGAATATGGATGCTGACTGCTGAGAAGACCAATTCTAAGAGTGAAAACCAAGAGGAGCAAGGACAAGAAGAACTAAGCTGAAGAATCGCTGTCAAAATAGTTCATAACGGAGAATTGTTTTAAGAAAATAAAACAAGATTAAGCTGCAAAGACTTAAGTCAGAGTGGTGAAGGCAGAAACCAAAAAACAGGCATGCAGGAGCTAGGAGCAATTTTTATTATAGTTAACTGAAGGTTGCTGGGGTTTGTGGTACTGTAGCTTTATAAATCATTGTTGATGTATCTTGCCTCCCAGACTGTGACTCCTCATGATTTATAAGGACATAACACACACGTGTGTGAACTGCCATAAGTGAAGGAACTCTGACAAAATTCCACTTATAATTAAGATTATGTACTCACCTCTTCTTCTGAAACATCCATTCTGACTGAGGAACCCATTCTGCCCTTCATTATTTTCCCCCCACCACCAGTCATCGTTCCTGAAGTAAAAGAGATGAAAAACCAGCAAGCTGCTTGTGCTCAGACATCATCTATGCAGCAATTCCAACAGAAGTTGGCACTTAAATACCTGACTGTTCAATGATTTGTCCTTTCAGTGTGACCACCCTCCATCTTTTATCTGCTTGGAATGCAATCCTGGTGGCTTCTTCCAAGTCGTTGGCCACGAGGGTGTCCCGTAAGGCGAAGTAGAAAGCCAGGCGCACGCTGGGATCCTTCACCTGCACCAGGTCAAACAGCCGAGGGGCATTGGCAGGAGTTGGGATCTTGTGAATTCTATTTTCCCATTGAGTCATCTACATCCAAAAAGTAAAGGAAGGAAGGAGAGGTTCCTTAATAATGATTCTGATAATACAAGATAATTGCTGAGGTCGTTTCATTATTCTAAAGGGGTGTTAAGGCTTTATAGCAAATGCATTTAACAGTAGAGCTTCTTTCCCTGGGGATCTCTGCTTAATTCCAGTACAATTAAAACTCACTGATACCTCTTTTAGAGTTAGTAGATTACTTGGTTTATTATTAGTTTCCTAATTTGTTAAAAAAAATCTAAATATAAACACAAAAGACACAAAGATTTGTTGTATACATACAAGTACCTAAAAAGCCTTTTAGTTGTCTGTAAGCAAACATTATAATTTGCTAGTAGAATACCCTAAGGTACCAACAGGCTATTAAAACATTTTATATTTTATCTTTACCTGCATTAACACACACACAACATAACATATTCATATATAAAATACATATTTATACACATGCATATTAAGACACTGCACACACACCATGAACAAGTTGTTCTTAGCACTTGTACTTACTTTGTCCAGGGCTATAAATGTGGCAACTCCAATTCCTGTGGCCTTTAGGAAATTCACACAGTGCTGGGCAGTGTCAATTGTGTCAACAACAATGTTGTCTAAGGCACCACAACAGGATGAAATAGCCACATCATACTTCTCACTGATGGCTCCCAAGTCTCCCTAAGAATTGGAGGGGCAGAAGTACACAGATGAACTTTTTCTTGTCTCTTGGTATTAAGAAATAAGTGATAACACTTTGCAGCAAATGAAATGAGATGAAAACAAATTCAGTCATAATTATTTTACTTCAAACGTGGTGCTTCTGGTAGAGCACATTCCCACAGAGGCTGCAGCTGACTGATCTGGATTAAAGACCAGCCTAGCAAAAATGTAAAAAATAAACCTCTCTCCTAGCTGTTGCCTTTCCTAGAGGAACCTTAAAAATCATCTTTTTCTAATTCATAGCAAGTCCACAGGATTTGCAACTCTGCTGTCCATATCCAGAGCCCTGGAGAAGTGAGGAATTCTCCCTTTCACTCTGACAAACCCATTGCTCTGTTCTTATACATTTTAAGACTAAAAGCCTAAGAGGCTTTAAAAATTTACCAATCTTCCATATATTCCAGGAATATTTCCAGATTTCTTCTGCTGAAGCAGAGCCTCAAGCACTTTTCCTCGACTGCGACTTTGTGCTAAAGAACTTTTGGCTTCTTCTACTTTCTGACGTAGATTCCGAACGAGATTTTTCACTCCTGATTCTTGCCTTCCCAGCTCCTCCAGCTTCTGCTCTTTCTAATGGACAAACAAAAGAGATTCTCTTAGCCTCAGGAAAGGTGCTGTATGCGGGGACTCTTAGATGCCTCATCATGTAGGCAACAAAACCAGCCACTGAAAAGAAGTAGCAAACACTTCTGGGAGGAAGGGCTGGTATTTGGATACACTTTGGCTGGTATTTAGTGAACTTGGATACAAATAAAACAGCTGATGAATTCATGGATCAGGCTTTGGACAAGGTACTGGGATTTTTTTCTTAAGGGAATGAGAAAGGAGCAAGAAGTGAAATTGCAAGAAGGCTCAGAAACAACCATTTACTTATTTTGATGTGGCTCATTACGGTATTTGCACTGATTCCCTTGCAAGGATATGTCAGAGTTTAATCTCAGTGCTTAATGTTCACATTTGCATAGTCCAAAATAGGTTGGAAACCAAATACTGAGTATTATAGTTTTTAATGTTATTTTATTGGAGCCACTTTTTCATTTGTTTTCACCACGCTTATCACTACAAAGAAGAGAGGCACTTTTTGTTGTACACGGTGTTGCAGCTCAAAGAAATGACAGGTGAAAGTCTCACCTCCTTCAGTTCCTGTTCAGCTTGGGGTAATTTTATATCTATATCTTTGATAGCAGCTTTTCTTTCCTTAAGAGTTTCTGAAGTGCTGGTCAGAGCCTCCTTGGCACTGTTTAGCTGAGCCAGAGCAGCGTTGTGACGGCTGAGGTAGATCTCCAGCTCTGACTGAGCCACATCCATCTTGGAACGGGCCTCGTTCACCCCTTTACTGAACTCCATCAGCTCTCTCTCTTTGATCTGCAAAAATGGACAATGTTACAGCTGAACAGCCCCGTGGGATTCACTCCATCAGTCACACTCTGTGAAAGAAAGAGAGGAAACTAGCTTTTTTTGTTGGTTTTTTTTTTTTTTTACTAGCTCTGCTGCCAGCAGAAAACTCTTGTTATCTAGAACAAGTGTTTCTTAATTGATTAACATATTCTGTATGGAAATGAAACAAGACACTCTTCATAACTAAAAAGAACATAAGGGAATTACCAGGGAACATTTGCATACAAGCTTTGTATCATTTTCTCAACTTCAAGCTGGGAGGAGCCTTCCACATCGTGCTAAATTACTGATCAAATGGATAAACTTGTGTTTTCAGAGTGCAGAAAATAATCCCCCCAGTTTACAGGACAAATTTCCAGCCTCCAGGTGTTTAGTGACTGAGCAGCTAAATTTAACCAACAATAACCAAGTGTTATTGTAGTTGCCTCTTAATTCAGACAGGTGAGAGCTATGTGAAAGGGTCAGGAATCCAAGAGAGAAAACCAGAGTGTGTTAAATAATGCAAGTGTAGAATTATTTCACATACACACATGAATGATCACTACACATACATGACACCTGATCACTATAACAAGCAGACAACTTAATGAGAATGATTTAGCTCTGATTATAAATTCAAATTATTTCCCAGTGAGGCTCCATTGAACCAGCACATGAAACAGTGTATTTGTCATATAAAATAGTATTTTACAGCTACCTGGTGATCCCTTCACTCCTAAGTGTAAAAGCTACACACAGGGTGCTAAGTCAAAATACTCCAAACCTCTTTTTCTTTCTGAAGTCCTCGTGTTTCCTCCTTAAGGCTGTCCATAACCTGCTTGAGTTTTATTTCTTCTTTCTCTTTTGCCTTTTCAAGAAGCTCCTTCTTAGACCTTGCTTCGCTGATTGCTTTTTCACTATTGGAAGGGACATTTTTTAATTCTTCTACCTGCAAACAGAAAAGCCTTTAAACCTCCTCTCCCACTAAAAAGTAACAACTTTTCCCTTATCTTTAAGCCCTGCCTTTCAAGTGCCACATGGAAGTCACAGGAAGCCTCAGCCCTGATGCAGCTCATGTGGTTTTGCAGGAGAGACTCCAGGAGGAAGCCAGGATTTTACTTGCAAGGCTTGCTCAGTTCTAGAGCCTGTGCAGAGAAAAGCCATGGCAGTAAAACAGCTTTAAACACAAGAATCTGAACCACAGTAAGGCTTAATTCTTAAATAACTGCTTTCAGAAGGCCACTCTAGATCCAAAGAGTGATTTACAATCTGGAGCAGCTGGCCACAACCAACCTGGTAAAATATATCCACTACATTAACTAGGAAAAGGGGGGAAAATAAAAGTTTTGAAATGGTAGTAACTGTGAAAACAGGCAGCATTCCTGTTATCTCAACAAACATTATAAAAAGATGCTGGGAAAGCCATGAGACCTCCAAACAGAGCTTAGAAGTAGGAGCAAAGCTTCTGAGTTTGCCTTTGGACAGCAAGCAGCCTGGTCCCACTGGCCACAGTCTCCCAGGGTAGGAAGGGCACTGGGCAATGGTTTGAGGGAGAATAATGCAGTAAAGTGATTTGCAATGGAAATTCCCAGCTGACTTAAACAACATTAAATATCTGATGAAAGAAACAAATTACAATCTGCTTTGGTTGCACAAAATACAACTGGTGTGTCCTGTGCTGGTTTATCCCAGCTGCACAAAGGTGTTTCCATCTGGAGCAATTACATTTGTTTAAGAAAAACCAAGTGCAGTTCACACTACCTTTTCTTTGTCCTTTTGAAGTTGCTTCTCCAGTTTTTTAGCCTTACTTTTGGCATGTTTTAGCTTTTCCCTTACTTTCACATCCTGCAAATCCAACTGAGTAAATTTTTCTTTGTTTTCCTCTATGAATGCTGTAATTTTATTGAGTTTCCTAAAGGGAAACAAGGAAAAAGTAATCTACTCCATACCCTGTAAAACCATGCCAGTAGAACTGAGCTTAATAGCTAAGAATATAGAATTTAAACCTGTGTTACTCAGTGCTTCTAAAAAACAACATGCAACACCTACTATATTCACAGTACTTCAATGTTTCATCAGAAAAAAATAAACTAACAAAGCCATATGAAACACATGTTCAGTATTTTTTTATTTGAGAGGAGTGTTATTCACACCTCTGACAAATACCAAGTTTTGAGAGGATGAGAAGGGTAATATTGCAGCTGAGATTAGCACCCAGATCAATCCATTTTAGGAAACCAATTTACCCATAAAAGATTCCTAAGGAAACCACAGGAGAATACCTGACATCCATGTACCTAAGCATTATGGCTGTGGATCTAAAAACCTAAAACAATATCTCCCAATTTTTTAATTTAAATTGATATTAAAAAGTATTTACTTTAAAACCCATCAGAAATCAGACCTTACTGTAACTGGGAATATTATTAAGATTTCTTCCATAGAAGAAACCTGCAGAACCAAATCAAACCAAGGAGAATTTAAAAAAAATAAATTTTTAATCCACACCAGCCAGGGAATGTTGAGATATACCACAAGTGACTCCACTGGTCAGATTATTTTTAAGTTTTGGGTGGAAGAACTACTGAAAAACCCAGCTGTGCTCCCTGTGTTTGATCATCTCCCCAAGCACCAGTGATTCCTCCCCCCTTTTTCTGCAAATCCTGCTCCCTCCACCACCCCACGTGCAGAATGTATAAAACACAGGACACTCAGCCCAGGAGCCTATACCTGAGGTACTTACTTTTCAAGTTCTTTCAAAGCTTTATTCTTGGTTCTCATCTCATCTGCAAGCTTACTACTCTTCTCATTAATGTCCTTTGTTTCTTTGTTAACTTTTTCTTTCTGCATCTCCATATCATTTATTCGTTTCTTCAGGTCATAGCTAGGAAAAAAACCCAAAACAAAACAAGGAACTCCACTTTATGCCATAAAACTAAGTTTCTCAATGAATATATATTTCCAGTCTTAACTGTAACTAAGTCCCAACGTCCAGTTTTGAGTGACCTTGCCAAGCATACAAAACCAGTAAGGAAAAATAACTTAAACACTTCAGGTGAAAAATATTCTTGAAGCAATCTCAAATTAAGTATAAAGCTGCAAGAGATTATTTTGCCAGACTACTTTCCTTTGTAAAAAGCTGACAAGCAGGTTTTTGGTTTCATTTTTTTATTGCTGGTGTTTTGAGGTTTTTTTTTTTAAAGTCTTTTATGAAAATGGTCTCTTATTTTCCACATGCTTTTCAACTAATTGTGAAGGACTGACACGGCTGCTAAGAAATGCAAAATATTCCTAGTTAAGAGAGACAGAAGCAGAGTTTACCACCACATTAAAGCCAAAACTTCAGAGAAGTACTTACACATAGTATTGACAGATCCGATTCTTTTCTTTGAACATTTTGTTTTCCAGACAAAGAAATTCAATGGCTTTATTCTTGTCTGCTTCCAAGGCATCCTTTTCTTTTTCCACCAATTTAACTCTGTTTAACTGGACAAGAGAGAGTCAGAGCTGACTTTGTATCTTTTTTTTTTTTTTTTTTTTTTTTTTCCGTTCATTTAAAACCTCCACTCTGCGACACAGAGTTTTGATAGGATCCTTGAGTCTTGCAGATCCTATTAAGTCTTCCAAGTATTCCAGCATGCCTTCATCATGTTCAGTCTGGCCTTTTGGCTTCATCATTGCAATCTGCTCAACTTCCCCCTTGGAAAAGAAAAGTTGGATGTTTTCTTTTCTTCATTTTTTTTTTTCCCCTTCCTTAATTCTGAAAAAAATGCATCTCTGGAACGCAGGGATGTGACCATATTCTAGCATGATAAGAACAAAGTAATGCAGTGATCAAAACTGACACCAGGGTAGCAATATATTTGAGAAAATAAAGCTCAAAATGAATAACAATTTCCTCCAAGGAGTGCACGGTAGTGATGTGCATGAAAACCAGCATCTCTTCTGGAGGCAACATTCAGGTCTACATGTTCCTTCATTGCTCTACACGTTCAAAATCTATTTCCCCATCCTAAAAAAAGAAGAAGAGAATAAAGCATGCCCTCTAGGCCATGTAGCACCCAAGAGTCTTCAGGCAGCTTAATCAGGATTGAAGTCCCTGAAGGTTCTCTTTAGAAAACAGAAGGTCCATAAAAACATGTCTGATGGATGAACTGGACTTGCAATTCATACAACTGAGACTCCTTGTTGGAAAAAGAAAAACACTCTTTAAGGATTAAGCTTCCTTCATTTAATTTTCCTTTATGTACAGCATTAACTTTAAATGATTAAGCTGAATAGTAACAATTACTTATTTACTTTTTAAATTAAGGAATAGGAAAGATCCAACTAAGAGAATGACAAGCACTGTTCATTTTTACTTACTGTTTATCTTACATGAGCCAACAAAACCCCCAACTACCAGTGTCTTATGCTTAGAGCAGAGCAGCACAAAATCTTTCAAAATAGAGATTATAGTTTGTAAACTACATGGTCATCTGTCAGAAGGTGCAGACATGAGGTTGATCATACACATACTAAAATGGTATCAGGATCAAGAACAGATGTGATACACACTGCAGAAATTAAATAAAGAGAATGCTGAGTAAAAACTACTCAGCCTTCAAAAAACTGGGTAGTTAGGTACATGACAAGAGATGTCTTAGTTGTAAATATAATGTAGTGCAGAGTACCAGTGCTGGCCTTTGTGACCAATTTTTAAACCCATGGAATAACAAACTGGATTAAAGGTTTTCATTTAATTTTAGAACTGACAAAATTTTAAAGCAAAACAAAGTGAAATTTCTCTTCCAGTATATGAGCTGTGCGTGTCAATCTCACTGCTGCCTAGCTTTTCAATTGTGCTTTATTGTTTGATCCCATTATTTAAATTAAAACAAAACAACAAAAAACCCCACACAAAGCAACCTTGCTCACTTATCTAATAAAAGATCTTTCAAAATACGGACAGCATTACTGAAAGTGAAACTAAGCAGGCAGACATTTGTTGGAAACATGCTTGGGCATGCTTAGCAATTAACCGCCTCAGTTTTCTTCCTCTAGCTCACAAGCATAAATTCCTGAGAGGAGAGAGAACAATGTGCAAATTAAAAATAATAATATAAAAATCCTGTTTAGGTGAGAAGACAGTCAAGATGGATGTCACCAGAAAGACACTGGTGGCACTGGCAGACAGCTAACCAAGAATGATCACTATGAAAAAGCCTCAGAGATCCACTGAGCATTTTGGGATGGCTCTACACTCAGAGCAAGAACTCTAAATGGAATTCCAACCCCAGTTTCAGTTTCTGCTTTGTGTGCCCAGGTCAGAGTGAAGTTCTCAGTGGATGCTGGCACATCCCTGGCAGCGGAACACAAGAGAACCCAAGTTTACCTGTGGAGAAATTTCTAGGCAATAAAATGAACTCACAGCTCTGGCAAATCATGAGAAACCTTGACAGCAGATTGCAAAGTTATAAAAAAAGGGCAAGAGCCATTCTCACTGGAAATCCACTTTCTTTAGTAAAAAACCTGAGGAATAACTTCAAGGAACTTGGAAGAGGGAGATTCTGCTGTCCCTTGTGTGGCTGGACTCCTGAGGAGGTGAATTGTTTCACTGCTATAATGTTCAAGGTGCTTTCCACATTCCTTGTGCAGAAGAGCAAAAACTTAAGAGCAAATAAATCATAAAAGCTCTCAAAAACCAGAGTAAAAATTGCTTATAATACAATTACTCATTTGAAATCAATGATTATGGGAGGGTCAGCAGCAGCATTAAACACACCAGCCAGGAGTGCCTGGGCTTCTGTGTGCAAACCCTGAGGGTGCTGTGGGGTGGGTGCCCAGAAAGACATCTGATAAACTGGGACAAGTTTGTTCTGTCACTGTTTCCAGGTGCAGAGGCTGGCAGGTCCAGGCAGTTTGAGCCCATGCATTTTGGTAGAAGCTATACTTGCATCCTAGCAGTATTTTAGGAGTGCTGTACATTTAAGACACCTATTATAGATGGAATTCATCAAATTTCAGTTCCTATGTGGTCTATGTACTCTTCTGAATTTATACAATGCCCTAAACTCTCTGTTACCTCATTTCTTAGAACTCTTACTTTCTCCAGATTCCACACTCATTTCTTACAGAAAGCTTTTAATCTGAGTTTATCACAAGCCTTAAGGCACAGAACAATCCAAATTTTCAACCATGTTATCTAACTGCTTGATGTGGGACAGTTCTGACCTCCTTGTGGTGCTGGAATGGGAAGGATGGGAGTTTCAGAACAAAACCAGCAGTTTAGAATCTTAAAATTTAGGTATGAAACCAGACAGGGTTAGCAAAAATCCTCTGACACTGAAAGGTTACCGACAGCAACCTTAAAACCCTTAATGAAGAAATGATACTTATTTCTCTGGCTGGGAAAATTCTCCATGTTCTGACCAGATGTTCCTGGAGATCCTGGACTCCTCACCCCCAAAAACGTGGGGGGCAAACACCTTCTGAAGACAGTGTCTTGCAAAACACTAAGTTTTGTCAGCTCAACTCTTACTACAACATCTGCAGATCCATTTTGTTGGCCTTCCATGGAATAATTAGGGCAGCAAAGATGTAAAAACAATTTTCCAGGATGTTGGCTGATCACTTCATTTCTAATGTCAAAATAAAGTGCTGAAAACCTTGGGCTAGATTAGCACAATCCTATACAATCCAACACACTGAACTCATTTTTGAGAGTTAAAACCCACACATCAAGGATGTTTTTAAGCAGAGTAAAGCACAGGCACATTAAAACATAGATTGCTACAAGGGAATTTTGCAGCTTGGAAGCCAGTAAATGGGATTGTCCTGCACACTGGGGTGGGAGTACTGGGTAGTTTGGGTGTTTTCTGAGGGGAACTTTCTGTTCCAGTTGTTATGTTTAAATTTTTGGCAATTTTTTTTTTCCAATACTGGCAAATTAGACAAATCCTTTCTACAAGCTTTCCTTTTGGTTACATTTTCTCCCAGAACCCCTGAGGTTCTGGGCAAGAAGAAAAACCTTCTTACTTCTCAAAGTTGTACAGAGGAAGCCAACTGCAGACAAGGGACACCTCCATAACAGCCTGGCTCTTTTCCTCTCAGCAAACAAGCTGCCTGAAGTTCCAACATTTTAGCTTTACCCCCTCATATCTTGATGGCAAACCTCCCTAGCTGGGGTTCTGCATGGAACCAAGAGCAGAGCTTCAGTTCAGAATGCTTTTCCTACCAGCATCTGGAGTAATGCACAGTAAAATAAGCCAAACTCCTACAATCTCTCCACTTTCTAATTCCTGCCTTCTAACAGATGTTTTTCAGTACTTGGAGAGAAAGCTGTGGGCTGGGGTTATGGTCAAAAGAGATAACTTTGTTTCAGGATTACATGAAACTAACACAAAACTTTAGATATGATGACTGTGGCTGTAATATTTGGTATTTTTAAGGCAACCACAGCTTTTATTTTAAAATTCACAATGTTTTATTAGTTGCACTGTAATGGCAGCATACTTCTGATACCATGCTAGCTTTTAAAGCCTTTTAAACACACATAAAAGGAAGTTTTGTCCATGAGTCCAAAATCCTTGGATGGATGGGAAGCAGCAGGCTACACTTAATCCAGAGCACACCACTTGGTACAGCACAATTACAATCATCTTCTAACTTCTGAATACTGTTGATATGCATATTCAGATTGCTTACTAAATTAACTGATTAAATGAATTATTTTGCAACTTTACAGTATGACAGAATTCCATTTCATTAAGTGATGTGCAAATGTAGACAGCTGCCAGAATATCACAGAGCTTGTCAAGCATCACAAGATGGTCTCAGATTTGTGAGAGTATTTTAGATATGTGTATTAAAAAATATTTCAGCATGTTGAATTTTACATTCAAATGGTTTAAGCAGGAATGTTTTTTCCCCAAAAAAGGACTATTTGACTTGTTAGGAAAATTCATAGCACAGGGAGCTTTGTAACAATAGGGTTCTCTTGCCATGCACCAGGTGATCACCAGAACTTGCCCTCTAAGCACTGAAGGGCTTTGCTGTAGCCAGCACATCCAGAATTCTTCTCAACTTTAGATGGAAGGCTGGACAGAACTGACCCAGCACAAGGCAGAGTTCTCTTCATAAAATAATAGCAAAGTTTAGAATTCCATCTCATTTCATAGAAAAGAGCAATGTTTCAGTATGGTTTAAATGGTGAAATAGTTCTCTCAGAGCACAGGGACTGTGGGTAAGTACTTCACCAGCCACCTGCCAGAGTTGAAAGTGCATAGAATTATTTTTCCTGGATATTCTGTGCAATTCTTGATAATAGAGAGGCACCCAAACTGTGTTTTTATCATGTATAAGCTAAGAGGTAGCAATGTGAAGCGATTCTTCATATTTCCCTACATGTTATCTATACTGTTTTCAACCCCTTTACTATTACTAATTTCTCTTACACTATCATGACAGTGCTGGAACTTCACTTTTTTCTGATTTTCTTTTTACTTTATCAAAATGATATATCAAAATACAGGGAATGGCTAAAAATCAGTGCCAGTTCTGCGTTTCTTCAGTCTTCTATAGTGATAATTTCAAGGTGGCTTTGTGAGTGTGCCCATTTTCCTCTGTCCACGTAGTTTTGATGAGGAACTCTATGTACATGGGCCTTGGAAGCTAAGTACACAGATAACCAATATTCCTGTAACCTTATTCTTCCTCTCCTGTAAATGTGCCTAGAACTCAGCTCTTGCTGTAAACCATAGCAGTTTGTTGGGTTTTTTTTCAGTTCCATATTCTTTGCTACTATTACTTAATGCTTGCAGCCATTTTATCTCATTTTTACCAGATAGCAAATCCACAGGAGAGGAGAAAGTATTAAATACTCAAACTTCATGCTCTGCCTTCCAAGAAAAGTGTTATAAGCTAGGTGGGAAATCAAGAGAGTCAAATAAGTCATAAATGCACACACACAAACCCACAAGGCCAAGAGGAGAGGAAAATTAGAATTAGCTTGTTATACAACATTCAGTTGTTTGCACAAAACTACTATTCTGCATTCTGGAAATAATTTAAAAGTAGCCTTTGTCAAGCTGTTTGCACATCTGTCTAATTTTAGAAGATTTCTTAAGGACATTCTTGTATTTAATACAAGAATACAAGTTGAGTGCAAATCTAGAGTCACTTTGGAACCTAAGTCAGTTATTGTCAAACCTACAATGTCTGACTTCAAGAGTACTGGTATGTTCTAATTCAGCTATACTAATCACTGGCCCTACAAAAGGGATTTTTCTCCACTTTTCCTATTTCCCTATTTGCTGAAGAAAGTTTAATAACCAGTGGTTACAACGTTGTGTTGCAATTTGCAAAATACAAATCACATGAATCACCCAGGGAGACTTTTCTGATCATGTAGGAGAATTCATTTTGAAACTGCACATGGACCCAGGAGCATCTCTCCTATTTGAACAGTGAAATTGATTCTGCACTCTATGAATCAGTGGAGCTTTATTCTTACTTAATATTTTATTCAAAGAGTCTGCTTTTACTTAATTACATTATCACCCTTGCTTTAATTTTGCCTGCCACTTCAGCTCAGCTGTCCTTGACCTTTCCAGAGCAAACCTCTCCTCAGCACCACATGCTGCTTCAGCTCAGAGTTGCTGTGTCTCCATTAGGAAAGCAGACCTCAACAATTGAGAACTTTGGGCTTATCTCAAAGTGAGGAGAAAATCTGCTCTCCCTCATTTCCTCTCCAATACACTGAACCAGAGGCTCCTACATTATTTCCACAAAGCAGCAGGTGAAAAACTTGACTGAACTTCCTTTCTGGCAACATAATCTTGCCATAGGATAAGATTTAGTACATTCCAAAGTGCTGTTCCTATCAGTTACAAAAAAAATCACTGTAGCTGTTTATACTTGCTTAGGATTACATGCATGAGAATATTTTAATTATGTGTTTAAAATACATTTAAGTGAAATATTACTGTAATTAGTACAAGATTTGCCTAAAACAGTTCCAATTTGTTTGAAAGAAAGTGAATTGAAAGCAGCTCACACACAAAGACACAACATGCTCTTTTAGTACCAAATCCATTCAAACTCTTGTGCCATTTTTTTCAGTAATATTCATTCCCAAAGTCACTGGATGGGAGTTACCTGTGAAACTCCATTTTCCTTTTAAAAAGTTTGTCTCAACTACACTTCTTACCTTGAAAGACTGCAACAGCCAATTCCAGCAGGCAGTGAGTGGTTGCTGTCCACAGCCAGTGTGCTTTGCTCCCCAGAGATGACCAAAACTGACATTCCTCAAAGTTCTCCTCATTTATTTAACAATTCCTCAGAGCTAACCAGCCAGGATAAAGAGGCTGATTTTTTTTCTCTGGCCTCAAGGTTAGCCTGCTCACAAAAGTCACTGTTGAGCAACAGCAAACATACTCACCTTCAGAGCTTTGCCCAGCCCGTAGGAGCACAGAACCCACACAAATTTTCTCTCTACATAAACTGATGGTCCAAATAAATCTTTCCAAAAAACCAAAACAAAACAAAATCCCCCAAACCAAAACCTAAATAATTTTATTTGTTGCTCTTTCCAGATATGCCAGTTCCTGAAGCTGGGGCTTTAGGTATGGAGGACAAAAAAATAACAGCTAGATTTTACCCCAGTGCTCAGCATATTTATTTAATTTTTAAGTGACAAGCTGCATTTTTTCCCTGTTGCAGTTTCAGGCTGTGACCTGAAACATTAAAAATTCAAGATGTACTAAACAGCTGCTTCTTCCTAAAGTATTAAAACCATTTAGCAATTTATTCAAAACATGAAATATGCAGTGTTAGAACTTCAGGATCACAAAAATGACAAACCCCTCCTGTTAAGTGTTGGCAATATCCCCTTGTAACAAAACCCATTTTTAAAGAAGATTTTTTTTTTTTTTCAATTAGCTAGTTCAGGCACAAAATGTGCAATACTTCTACAACTACTCAAGTCTTACATATTCTGGATTTCCTCAGGTGTTTTTTGTAATGTTACTCTCAGAAGCCATCAGTAGTTTGATTTTCATATTTTTAGTATGGAATCAGAAGTACTAGGACCATACCCTCCTTAACTTTTACAAAATTCAGTTAGGCCTAAGCTTTCAAATTTTATCCTAAAAGGCACAAAAATGCCAGAAAAAGACTGCAAAACAGAGGGTGAAGTGAGGGAAAAACTTATTTAAAAAAAAAAAAAAAAAAAAGCAAGCAGCAGTCTCCTAAAAAAGCAACTCTTTTCCACTAAATAATGCTAAATATGCTAGCAAGATATAAGCAAATATCTAAAGGTTTTGTTACTACATGTAGTAGTACTAACTGTTGAATACTGTCACACACCAAAACCAGAATTTGATAATCCTTGATATTTTTACCCAAAATCTATATTCCCAGTGAAATATTTTAATTACACCCTACTGACATAGTAAAAAAAAATGAGATATTTATATCTTATTTTAAATGAGAAATTACTCTGACTTGATGAGGTAAACCTAGGGTAGTGTGTATTTGTGTAGCTGCAACAAGAGTAAAAAGCTAAATAAACCTCTCACTTGCCTCAAATTTTAAATAACTTACTTTGAAAAACACTAGAGGAAAAGGGGCAACCCTGGTGGTAGCAGCTCACAGCCTTAACTTTCTGACATGGTCTCCTTCACTTCCTAATTTTTAGGATTAGGATTCTGAAGTGTTGCTGTCATTTTGTAGGAAATATTGCTACATTTCCCACCTGGAAAGCACTTGGCTTTGAATCACCAAATCAAGTAAATTTCACTTTAAAAAGGGGCAAAACCTTACATGCAAAGAGAAAGGACCTTGCCTCAGTCAGAAAGACTCAAGAAAGACAGAAAATCTCAGCAGTTTCCTCTGCTGTTCATAATACATGACCCACAAAGAGTCCAGTGGAATGAAAGAAAAAAAACAAGAGTGGGAATCCCTGTTTATGCCTTAATATTGGTTATTATCCCCCTTTTTTTCCCACTGTGTCAGTGGAAAGCATGAAACTCAAGCTTTTAGGAAAAGGTGTGTGCTCCTTGGTGAAAACCTCCTGGGAAACAATTAATGGGAGAAGGAAACAAATCACATTTAGGGGGAAAAAAATGAAATAAATTTTAAAATCTTAGCAACACTTCCCAAATTTTTCCTTCCCCTCTTCCCAGTGGTTAAAGGGCATGCTAATACCAAGCTGCAGGTATTTCTGCAGCACAATTTCTCCCTAGCTTAATCTTTGACTCTGCATTCTCACCCTTTAGAAAAAAATGTGCTGTTTAACACAGCTGTTTTGTTAGAGGTACATCTAACTCCATCTTGAAACAGAAAATGCAGGAATGAAGTGTTGGAGGGAATAATCAACTGGCATGGAGACTTCAAAACAGATATATCCTCTTTTTGTGGGTGTAACTGTAAAACAGGGCTGCACGAAAAGGCTTGAGGAAGTGAAGCAAGCACACTGACCTATCTAGAATTTTTTTTTTCAGAGGGGAACTGGAAGCTTCTTTGACAAAACCAGGCCTAAAATAAACTCCACCAAAAATTTCGGACCTTGGGAGGCACCCACTGTTCACTAATTTTCTAGGTCATGATCCTTCAGAGTAGATTTGGGACCTGGTAGTACCAGTAGCAAAATAATTACAGGTAATGGCAGATACAGTTACTCAATGGAATTAATATTTAAGTACTTCCATCAAGTAGTTTAATTCAATATATATGTTAAATAATTTAGTACACAGCAAAATCCTCCATTATTATTTAAAAATTAGAAAAAAAAAAAGTGTGGTTCTCTTCAGCCTGTGTTTAAAACAGCAAACAGGCCAGCAAGCCTTATAGTATTAGGGGAAACATGAATATAAAGGTTCTTATATTGGCAATTTCTATGATTAATTTTTACAGTATGGGTTTTAAAGTGTAGCTTTAAAAAACATAGCTTGACTTGGCTATAAACCTGCCATTCCTGGTGTCCTCTACAGTTGTTAAACAAGTGTAAATAAAAAGTACACTTCACGGGTTGGGGTTTTTTCTGGCACTCACTTTTTATGCACATTTAATTTTTATATACATACTTCTCCAGTAAAACCATATCTATGTATGAGAGGGGGAGATAACAGTAGAATCATTAAGTTTTAAGTTAATATTGATGCATTTTTACCTAAAGTATAAACAAGTTGCTGAATCTCTGCCACGCTTAAGCAGCACAATAATATTGGGGTTTAAGGTTTATTTTACTACACCAATATTTACGTGCTGCTAGGGCGGAACAAGTATGACAACTCTTCTAGTCATCCACATGTCAGGAAAACAAATTTGTTAACAGAAAAAAAAAAATCATATCAGTATCTTCACCTGTTTATCTTCCTTAAATTTCTAAAGCAGCAAATAATGATTCGCATCTTTCTGAGAGCATGCAAACCATGATGTGCTGCTAAAGTACTTTAAGGCCTCAAATAGAAGAGTTAAAACCTAGATTTTTTTTTTTTTTAATAGCTAGGACTGGAAATGCAGCTTTACTTAACATTGTTTTTATTCATACACCAACCTGTAAAATTAAGAACCTGTTATGGTCCAGATCAATTCCATGGCTTCGAAGAAGAACACCAACATCTTTGAAGGTTGCTTTCTTTCCATTGATGTTGTAGACAGAAGAATTATCTCTATAAGCAGTTCTAGATACATAAAATTTGCTGTTAGGAACGACTTCGTAATCATCTCCTTCCTGTTTTGAGGAAAAACAAAGCCAGAAAAACAATTACTATATCACAGGTTTACCTCATATTTCCTAAGTAAGCACAGAAGTTTTATCATGCTCAGGTTTTAAGTCAATTAATTGTACTCTGGGGTCTAGAAGAAGAGGGAACTGTCTTAAAGCTGCATATCTCAAAATAATAATTAAAAAAAATTTTTTTAAAAAAGATAAAAAATAATAAAAAAAATCCAAGTAATTTAAACTGCATGTCCTTCATATGATGCCTTTCCCACCTCTAATTCAAGCTATTGCTTTGAAAAAAAAAATTTTTTTTTTCTTACCACTGCTACAAATCACAAAGGAAAAGGCCTACTTCAAATTTAAAGTGGCTGTGCTAGTCCACCCTTTAAATTTCAGATTAGGGAGTCTTGACTGACTGAACTACCGTTTGCATTTGAAACTCCTCTTTTCTAGTGCTAGGAAAAGGAGTCACTTTTAGCTGAACAGTTCTAAAGAGAAACTGGAGAAGATAAAAAGGCAAAACATTAAAGATGTGACAAATACGACCTCCTCAGTTTCAGAAGATATCTTAGATTTACCTACAAAGCAGCATCTAAAATAAAGCTGGTTCTATACTTAAAAATGTAATATTAATGCATGCATCTGGTAAAGAGGTTATCTGGCCTGCCACTTTCCCAGATTAATCCCAGAGCATAATCAAATTGGTATCTGGTATATGCAGAAATGATCAGAGATCATGAACTTGACTTTGTATTAACATCTAGGAGCTAAGTAAAAAAACCCAACAAAACAAAACCAGTAATTTTTAATTCTAGTTATTATAAATATAAGCAAAAGGTATCTGTGGGTGTATAACAAATCAAAGGAAAAATAAAAACCACTGTCTTTTAAAACAGTTCCTTTAAAGGCTATTTATACTGCCACATGAACAACACAATTTCTGAAATTTCTATGTATAGTTCACACTATTTTGACTGAGCCCAAATTCAACAATTGATGAGCAGGAGAAATAAATTCCTTGCACTGTAACTGAAATATATCAACAAAAATGTCCAGAAGTTTTAATCAATACATCAAGTGGCAAGCAAAATAAACATTTATTTCATTTGCCTACACTTTCTATTTCATTCAAACAAAATATCAGGTTCAAAAATATTTAGTGGTAGGATGCAAGGGCCTGAATTTTCTATGAAAAATCTGTTTCAAAATTGCAGACATGTTTACAGTTTATAAAGTCTAAATAAAAAGTTTCAAATTCATTAGATATTTTCCTATAAATTTAGTTAAACTAAAATAGTTTCTAATTGGTTTAAAAAGTTTTGCTGAAATATGTTTTATTTCATAATATGTATGTTCATAGTATAAATTTAGGAACTTGTAGCATATCTAAATCTAGACTTCCAAATTTTAGGGGTCCTGTTAACTTCAGAAATAAGTTTTATTTATTTGAGGTAATAGAGCTAACTCTAGAACAACTTCTTCTAAAAATGATTGCTACATATTTCTAAAAAGTTTTTAAATGGATATGAACCAGATAGTTGTCTTTGAGAAAATAAAAAAGAATCCCTACTAATATTTTAAGAACTGCACTAGTCAATAAAGAAAGTTTTAAAGCTAATTAACTTCGAACTGATGTGTCACATCTTAAAGGTAAACTAATCATGCTCAAACTAAAACAACTCTAACTAAAACAACTATTAAAAATTTTCATCTGCTGGAAGAAAAAAGCAAAAAGCCTCCCCTGTTCTGAACAGAAGAATACATACCTTGTCAATGATCTTTTGGAAGTGGACTTCCACAGTGCAGCTCTGGATGTCTTCATGCTCGTCAGAGTAATGGATCAGCACTGAGAGTTTTTTGGATCTGATTTTTTGTGCTCGATACCCAAACACAAAAAGCATGGAATCTATGACATTGGATTTCCCACTGCCATTTGGCCCAATAATGCATGAAAAACGCTGCATGACAGAAGGAAAAAAAAAGTGATAGCCACAAGGAAAGAGATGCTAGTCACTGTACATCACCCACTTCATGTGTGAACAGTTAGCACACAGTTATTTCTCTGAAAGTGCAGACTATTTGATAGCTGAATTTGTACTGCCCAAGGTAAAGCAGAAGAACGTTTTTAAGGAAAAAAACAACACACCTCAGCTTTCTAAATTTTCACTTGTTAACTCAAAGTGATACTGCATTCAGCAAGCATGCTTGGAAGGAAAGTTTCTTGATTAGCCACGTAAGTCTCTTGTGGGCACTCAGAAATATTCTCATTCTTCAAACACACCCCTAAGTGTTATCCAGAAAACGAAATAAAGAGAGAAGTGTGGTTTTGTAAGGCTTACTGAGAAATTAAAATTATACAACAGAGAGCTGCACTTAACTGTTTTCTCTACTGCCCAATAAAGAAAATTTAGAATATCACTCTAAAAGTTAATTCTAAAACTGAAACAGTTTTCAGTTGTTTTGAGGTGAGCTTACACGAAAATACAGGCAGTAATCCTAACAGTGAAGTCTTACCTTCAGCTTTAAAATGTTTGAAGGTAAAAGACAGATACCTTATGAAAAGGTCCCAGAGTTCGATGCCCTGCATAGGATTTGAAGTTTTGGTTTACAATATGAGTTATCATGAGCCGAGGAGCACCAGCTTCATTGGTCATTGCTGGAGGTGGGGGAGGAGAGATGCTACCCAAAATCTCTTCTAAACTTCGATTATCAAGCACCTCATCCGAGACTGCTACAAGCCATCCAAAACAAACAGAAAGAAAAAAAGTGGCTATAAGCTCTCAGTAACTAGACACCTTTGAAAATGTGCAACTGGAAAAGCAAACATCATTTCTATATCAACCCAGCCTAAAATTATCAAAATGAGCCAAGTGGAATTCAAATTCTTTTCATGAGGTGAATCTTTAAAGAGAGATACTGAAGATGTCCCCTCGATCCACGAGTGGGTTTGTTCTTTCATTATGTAATTCTTATTCCAACACACTTTAATAGGCACTCTGCAATTACAATAGCTACAACCCTGACAATAAGCCTCCAAATCTGAACCAGGCAAAGTCTTTCTAATTAATAAGTGCAAAGCCACATTTCAAGCGTGCTCACAAGTCACTCTCCAAGATTTGGGGATCGCTGCACAATGCTCTGAAAGCTGTAATGACAGCACAACTACTCTGCAAAGACAGGAAGTTTGTTACGAAAACAAACTGGCCCCCTGGATATCAGCTAGTTGTAAGCAAAGCAGCTTTTCAACAGTTACTAGCAACTTTTTCTTCCAATAAACAGTAGTTTTTGCCACCAATTTCAACATATCCATCTCTTTGTCAAATACCTTGCTTCAGGAATTGCGTGGCTAACTACCTAAGACAACACACACTGCTGTTTTTCCAGATGTTTTCAGCAAAATCTCAACTCAAGAAACTCAAGAAAATACACTGCTTCATGAAAAAGAAAGTCAAATCATTTTAAGAGTTAAGTAAATAAACTTGACATTTATTCCATTCCAAGAAATCCCATACCATTGGCTGCATATAAATTTGAGAAACCCTGCTGTTGTACGACAATCTTAAGTACAACGTTACAGATCAAAAACATGAAATAAGACTTTATTAGGAGAAATTCTACAAATTGCTTTTGCACTTGTACTAAATCTCTGGTCCAAACACTTTAACTCTTTGCAAGCCCTCTTTACCATTTCAAAAGAAGTTTAAACTTGCCAGGAGTTTCAATATTCCTTTCTAGAAGAGAAAAGAGCAAGTCCTATCTGGAACAGTTGGTAACTTAAACGAACGTTGCTGCTAACCTGGCACTATCATCGAGTTGATACACCACCAGAAGCCCACCTACCTGCTGGAGGTGCTTCACCAGGCTGCCTGTCACCATCCTTTTCCACTTCCATGTCACTGGAGGCCTCCTCTGAGGGCTCTGTGCCTTTCCGATGGGCTGCTGTAGAGGTTTTGGTGCTCTTGCCTGGCATGATCTCAGTTGGCTGTTCCCCTTCCACTCCAAGCAATCAAACTACTGAAGGGATCTGTCTCCTTTGCTAACATAAACAAGAAAACCCCGTGTGATCTAAGCATTGAACTGCAATCCCCTAAGGAATATACCTACATGTTTGCCCAGATGTTTGACTAATTTAGGAACTAAAGACTAGAGGTATCTTCGAAAACAAAACTACAAATTTGAAGCAAAACCTCAAGATTAGCCTCATAATTATATCAGATATACCATCCCCTTCCCCCAAAAAAACCAAAAACCAAACCAAAACAACGAACCAACCCTAATCTTTGGAAGCTACATGAATCTTCCTACTGAAAACTCCTACAGCCATGTTCAGTGCAGCCACTATGCTCAGAGAAAGCAACCGTGATGCTGGAGGCAAAAGAGTTAAAGACACATTTGAAATAACAATCCGAGTAACCATATGCCTATAGTCTTCTGGAAGCACTGTTCAAATACACGTTTCAGACCTGGCACTCATTTTCCTTTCAACAGTCCATGCTGACTGTAGATTTTACATAGATAGACAGATAAACAAAAAGACCTGCATAATTACAGCAAAGACTTGACTCTCAAACACTTCAAATCTCTCATTTCACAAAATATAGCACAACCACTACTGCCATCATTCAACATTCAACGAGAGAAAGCAAAACAAAATACCTTCATCTAGCTGTGATGTTCAAGCTAACTGATCAAGAACGAAAAATTACAAAAGCCCATCAGCTGGCACTCAAGCACAGCTCCCAAAAAAGTATAAATAGAAAGCAACCGATGAGAAGAAAGAGGAATTGTAGGAGCAAAAACTCCCTCCCAAGAGCTGAAATTGCAGCAAGTGGCGAGGTTAGTTCGCAGAAAAACAGACATGAGAAAGTTTACTTCTCACAAGATAAAAAAAACTGACGTGGTTAGAAAGTCATCTTACAATTGGTGCCAATCATTTGACGTTTTCAGACCTACCCCCAACCCACACTCTCATGAGAGTCCTTCATTTGGGACAATGGGGGAGGGGGAGAAATGAGAGAAAGAACTCATTTTAAGGCAATTTGAGTCTATGCCCCTGTTAAGAAGTTTTCCGCAATGGCTGTCTCAGACAATTACAGCCTCTCAAGTACAAGATTTTTTTTTTTTTTTTCCCAAAACTGCTCCACTCCAACAGAATTGTGCAATATAGACCTATTTACCTTACCAACCCTCCCCCCCCAGATACTTCAACAGTATGAAACAAGCATTAACTACTTGACCTCAGCTTTTCAATCGCGGTAAATCAGCTGCCACATACTCTAACAAATTTAACAAATTCGTGCCCAGCCCCTCCCCCGGGCCAGCTCAAAGGTGTTTGTTAAAAGCATGTCTGGACGATCTCGGCCAAGTGCCGTTTTTGTTACGGCGAAAAAAAAAAGAGTCAGAGACGGACAGAAAACCTTATGAACAACCGATTAAATCCGATAGCGATAAGTGAAAAAGTTTCGGGGTTTGGGTTTGTCGTTTTTTTTGTTTTTTTTAAAATCCATCCCTTAAATGAAGGAGTGCAGCTGCAGCCTTGTCACACTCCTCCCAAGGCGTTACGGGCTTTCTTGGGATTTGTGTCTCATGCTTCAAGCATAAAAGGAGCAGGCAGGAGGTGGTAACAGAAGGATCTCTGCTTTCTAAGCAAGCTAAACTCGAACCCCGGTGCTACCGAAACGTCCTTGCTGTACTTCCCCGTCCCAGTTGGGTGTCTGATTCACGGTCCCCCGAGGTCCGTAAGGGCACAGAGGGAAACCCGGGGCTCTCTCTCTTGGGCTGCAGAAGACCTTCTCTTATCTCCCCCCCACCCCAACTTTCCTCAAACCAATCTGCCGACACCAGGACGGAGAGGCCGAGCAGCCGCCGGGCAGCCCCAACCCCTCGGGAAGGCACCTCGGAGCGGGCAAGTCCCCGGCCGACCAGCCGGGTCCGGAAAGAGGGGGTGCTGGCGTATTTAACTCCCTCTGGAGGGGAGGAAAAGGGGAAAGGAGGAAGGAAATGGGGAAAGAAAAGAGGGAGGAAAAGGGAAAAAAAAATGGGAAAGAAAATGGGAAAGAAAAGGGGAAAGAAAAGGGGAAAGAAAAGGGGAAAGAAAAGGGGAAAGAAAAGGGGAAAGAAAAGGGGAAAGAAAAGGGGNAAACCACTAAAAAAAAAAAGTAATAAAAAAAAAATCCCCCCTCCAGCGCCATCTTGTTTGCCGTTACTGCGCGGACGGGAGAGATTAAATGAAAAAAAAAACAAAAAACAAACCCCCTCAGCTTCAGGGAGCGGTGTGGGTTTGGTTTGTTGGTTGGGGTTTTTTTTGCGTGTTTTTTTTGTTGTTGTTGTTTGTTTAATAGAAGTGTTGGCTGAGGGGGGGGAAAGGGGAGAGATGGGCGGTTGGGAGCGGGCAGGATTTATTTTAATGTTAGAAGTAGGTCAGTGGGCGGGAGCGCTCGGTTGCTCGGCAACGGGCGGCGAGGAGGTGGCCGGGGCCCGAGCGGGCGCTGTGATTATTGAATTAAAAATAAAAATAATATATATATATATATAAATAATTGCGGTGGGACGAGGGATTTTCAAGGGGTATTAAGGGAGGCGGTGAGGCCGGCGGGCAGTGTCACCTGGTCGGGGAGGGCCCCTGAGGTGGCGGTGGGACGGGGAGCTCTCGCGGGAAGTCGCCATAGAGACCGGGCCGCTTGGCTGAGGGGGGAGCGGGAAGCAGCCGCCTCCTTCTCCTCCTTTTCCTCCTCCTCCCTGCCGCTCCCGAGGCGCCGAGAGGGACGGCGAGGAAGAAGAGCTGGAACCGGTCGCTGAAGGCAGCGGTTCCCGTCGCTCTGCCTTCTCTGTCCCGCTGCCGGCGCAGGTAAAGGCGGGATGGGGGCCATTCCCCCTCCCCTCGCTGTCCGGGGGAGGCTGCCCCGGCGGAGGGTCTGACTCACCGCCGAGGTGGGCGAAAGGGTCGGGAAGCTGTGACCCGCGGGTTTGATGTGGGAGGANGGCCCTGAGGGGAACGGGCGGTGCTGGAGGGAGAGTGGGGAAGGGATTATCTGGAAAAATGAAAAGATGGAGGGAAAAGAGTGCGCTGGCACGACCGGAGAGCGGTTTGCCGAGCCCGAGGGTGCCTCTCGGGGTTGGGGAAGGGCGGGAGGAGCTGCGGTTCCCTCAGAGCGGGGACTGCCGAGCTCCTGCCCCGACACCACCGCCTCTTCTCTCCTTCCTCCTGTCTCCCCTTCTCCAGGCTCTCCCTCAATCCTTCCCCGATCCTCACCTCCTCGGTGAGGAGGGAGAAGCTGAGGGGAGGCTGCGAGGAGCGGTGTGAGGCGGTGGGACCAGAGGGGAGCCCGGGCGGACTCATCCCTGCCCCAAGAACTCCTCACTGTCACCCCAGCTTTTTTTTTTTTTTTAAATTTTATTTTAAAAAACAAAACAACTCCGAGTAAATCTTTTCAGCTCACCTGCTGGCGGATTGGGCGGAGTTGCGGGTGGTCTGTGTGCTAGGCTGGATCGAGATGGATGTCCCTCTTGGTGACAAGCATCCTGCAGGGATGGGGTGTAAAAAAGGCCTTTTCAGACATGATAATAAAGTTCTGCTCTTGCCTTTGGAAGGAAAAGAACAGGACCGACTCCCTGTAGTGGGAGCAGGAAGGGAGTGCAAGCTGGAAGCTGATGGTCGGGGCTGAAGCTCTCTGCCTGAGCCACAAATAATTAAAAACTGGCAAGAAGCAAGTGAAAAGGTGGGTTTAGCAAGGTGTGTTGTGCACAGAACAAAAAGCAGCTGAGATCCACACATCCAGAGAGATGTGAGGTGTCCTGTTAAGCAGGAGAGATGCTTCTGTTAAAGTGGAGAATGAATGTTTAGTGCTGTTTTACCCTGTGCTGTTTCTGTGTCTATATGTATAAATCTTGCATTTTGTGTTTAGGGATTCATTTTGGGAATCTGTGACACAGAGGCAAGCCTGCAACTGGGCAGCAGAAATCGTTGTGGCATGTGGTGACCAGGTAAGTGCTGGTGCTGAGCAAGGGCAGAACCACCACCCAGAAGTCAAGGAGATGATGAAAAAGTCCTTTGAGAGTTTAGTGCAGACTTAGGCCCCTTTTAAACACCTCACTGATGAGACTCCCTATGCATTTTTTGGATAAGGGTAAACCAAGGAAATTAGACATTCAAGTATGAGAGAGAAAATTATTTAAAAATAAAATTTTTTTCAGAAATATGTTGCTGGCATCACTCCTTTAAATTGTCCAATGTATTTATACAAAGTGACCACATAAATACACAATTGGGTGCTATACAAACAGAATCCCCTTTAAACTCAGATCTGTTTTTGATCTTTATTTTCCACAGCACTAACATAATATTACTTACTTCAAAACCTTTTCTTTTGGTGTTTGTGACTTCAGTTTTTGGCTACTTACATATGTGTTTTGTTCTATTGCAGTTATTCCTACCTACCTTTTTGAATGTTCCATCTGAACAACTGAAATGAGGCTGAAGACTTCACTTTTAAAGGAACCAAAACATATCCTTTGTCTCAGAACAGCATATTAATTCTGAAAAGGCTCTTCCAGAAATTACTGCTTCCTCAGATATTCCATGGAATCTTATAAAAATAACCTTGTTCTCTTCCTTCAGCTGTGTATAACCTAGATGAGATATTTTCTAAACTTATTTTTAATAATTAAAATCTTCAGACTTCCTTAATGTGATTAAACATAAAGAATTAGTTAGCTGTGTGGGATGGACTACAGCTGATGAGCTATATTCCTGCAGTGATGATCACCAAATTATGAAATGGAACCTTTTAACTAATGAGACTACTCGAGTAGTGAAACTTCCAGATGATATTTATCCCATAGATCTTCACTGGTTTCCCAGAAGTATAGGTGGGAAGAAGCAGTCCCATGCTGAGAGCTTTGTTCTAACAAGTTCAGATGGTAAGTCAATTGAAAATATTTATCATTTCATACCCCCGTGGTGTTCCTGCTGCTCACATACATGAGAAATTATTTGCAGTTAAATAGTCTGCAATATAGCAACTTCAGCCCCCTGTACACCAGTTGCACTGCTGCCAAACTAGTAATTGCTTCAAATTATTGTATTACTGTAATTTTCCTTGATACAGCATTACCAAACATGGGATTTTGTATGTAAGGTCAATTTCTACCATCTTTTTTTTTCCAATTTCATAAACCAGTAGCTTTAAGTATGTCTGTACTGCATGCTTACCTACCAGCTCACTTGTTGTCTTGAAAACTGATGACCAAGTTTCCCAAATTGTTTAGCTGTGATGTTTAATATCAGTGTGGTCCATTTCCTGGACCATGTCTTGTATCTTATTGTGTGGAAGGGAGCTGGAAGCAACAAGGTTTGATGATTGCTTGGGTCTGATTTTCTTTCTTTTTTTCCCCTCCATACTAAACTTAGGGGTTTTTGGGGTTGGATTTTTTTTGGTGGTCAAAGATCTTGGTGGTAAAGCTGTTTTTCAGGCAGAACAATTGTTGTAGAGAGTTTCCATCAGGATAACAGTGACCATCTGCCCATGACCCAGTTTGATAGCTTTCACAGGGACCTATTGATAGTTTTAATGGGACTGATGGGTGATTTCCAGCTAAGTTCTGCCCCTTTTTTGGCCAGAACCTTGAATTTTGGGGTCTGAATTTGTGTTTCTTTGGTGGGGGGAGCTTATTGTAGGCTTTTGGCTAGCTTACCAGTCAGTTTAATTAGGAAGAGAAGGTTTGTTACTGGGCACCAGGAGTCTGGAGTGTCCAGCATGGCTTTCTGTAGAGATGGAGAGAAGCAAGATGGGTTTGAAGAAGGCAGAGGGAATTCCTTCCTTGCATGAGATATTGGTGATTTCTCCATCTGTTGGCAATAGTTGCACTTAAAAATTAGGAGGGCTGAGAGTTCAGTTTGCAGAGTGGAGGCTCAGATGCTCCCAGATATTCAGTACTTCCTGAGGAAGAAATTAATTGAACTTTTGGAGCAAAAGCTCAAAAAGAACATCTTGTGGGCAGTGCCTGAAGGCTGACTCCCATAGCTCCCTAGAAATACCTGGGGAGGGCAGATGGGAAGTTTGGCTAAGCAGCATTGTGATTTTTTGCACTACTTGGTGCTGAATTTTCCTCAGAATTTAGGCAGCTGGGTCTAATGGAGTGCTGCTGATAGAGCTCTTGAGGTGGAATGGAAACTGTTGTGAAAGCTTGAAGGAAGATTCATTTATATCAGTTAATTTTTGCATGTCTTACAGTACTGTGCTTTGGGAGGGCTGGAGCTGACCTGGACAAACATGTTCTTCAGCAAGCCAGTCAGTGATCAGTACCAACTGAGCTGATGGCTGTGGGATTTGTATTCTTTTCCTTTTAATGACAAAGAGATGGAGGCATTTTGGGAGGGCAGCCAGGGCTCTCAATCCCATGCTTTTTTTTTGTTTTTTTTTTTTTTCTCTCAAGTTCTAAATTGAATTTTTAAAAAGCAAGCAGAAGAACAACTTCAGTAGGTCAGATCTTCTCTCAGTTTATTCAGTTTGCCAGTCTTATTAAAATATAATGCTAATATTTCATGGTCTGCTTGAATAATGCCTTGACAGGTGACTGAAGAAATATCTGATGACTGCTACAACCTTCATGAAAAAGATGACCTTTAAAACTCTTAAGCAATATTTCTCTTCTTCCTCTTTTTTTATATAAGAAATGAAAGGAATATAAATTGTATTCTTAGATGTGTTGAAAGCTTGAGGGTTTTTTTCAGCAGTGTTCAAAAACTAGCATGCTGTAGGAGCTGGACATTTGGAAGTGCATTCTCCTGTGTGTGAATTTCATGGAAATTTGGGTAATTAATCCCTAAGTGTAACATCTGGTAGGTACAAATGCTCTAATAGGTCCATCTCCTGGCAGTGAATTAGGTGAAATTGTAGCAGAGCTAGAGTTTAGGAATAAAGATTGCTGAGTAGCACCATGCATAGGTAGCCTCCAGAATTTTTTCCAGGATGCATCCTGACTTTTGCAATTAACTCCTAGCAGCTGGATTACTTTGAGTAACAAAAGTCAGTGGCAGAGGTTTAAAGTGAGGGGTTCTAGCAGATGATTTTTCTTGCTGCTTGAGATTTTAGTTGTGTGTGACCCACAAATTCCAGTCAGTCCCTTGGTGCTGATCTGCACTTTCCTCAGTAAGACTTCTGTGTTCATTTGCTTATCACTTTTACCAGTTTGTTTTTTAATCTAACCTAAAGTTATCACCTAGGATTCTAGCTAACATGGAACTGCTTTACCCAAATTTCAGGTACAAGATAGAGGAAGGAAGGTCAGGAAAAATGCTGTCTCCTCCATATCAGTAAAAATGTTTTTAAAAAGCTTACTGCATGCTGGGTTTGAGGGGAAGAAGCAGCTGTATGATGGCAAAATGTGGAATCAGTGAGTCCTTGGGCAACACCAGTTGGTTTGCTTTGTTCTTACAGAATGAGTTCTCTTTGCCATGATTAGTTCACAGCTCACAAAACCAAGGTAGGACTTTATCTCCTCTTTCTGAGGGACTTTTTACATAGTTAGCAGTTAGGGCCAAGGGATAAGCTCTTAGCATTGATCTATAAACTCATCCTGAAGATTCAGTGCCTGAAAAACTCTGCATGAGATGTATTTGCCAAAAACCATAGGGGTTTGGTGTTGAGTTTGTTTTGTTGTCAGTGAAACTGAAACACAGAACACTGCTCACCTAATTTGTGAAAGAATAAATAGAGATGAAAACTTCATGTAAAGCATTCCAAGTTCTTTTGCTCTACTCATCACCTTGAGTAAAAAGAATTTCTCTTGCAAAGATTTGTTGTTGCTGTTGCATATGCAAGGGAATTACTGCTGTGTAGAAGTACATGAACAAATTTTGTTGCTTAATTGCTGTTTTCTAACTACCTTATACTTACAACTCAGTGTAACTACTACTTATCTAGCATGCCTTATGTGTCAAGCCTGCAGTTTTCCTGCAACAGCTAATTCATCTCTGTGATAAGGATTCCTGGAAATGTGCTGAATCCAATGGAAATGGAGTATGATGTCTTTACAGGCTTGCATTCATTCCTGGTTGAACTCCAGATGTTTGTGAAATTAGACTAAATGTAAATTTAATCCTCTGGGGTTTTCTTCTGAGTTCCATCTCCTCTGGGATATTGTTCTTTCACTTCCTACTTACATTGATCTCATTGCTGCTTTTTTTACAAAAATAAAAAAACTATTCAACTTTAAACTGCTTATGAAGCACAAATCATAAGTGAATAGACCTATTTTTTAACTTTTTGTGTTAATGTGATAATTTCACATTAGGTCAGCATTTAAGAGCCTATAAAAAGGAATGAACAAAGCATGCATGTTTTATATTCTGGATTTGAATAGGCTGCTAATCTCCCACTTGAAATTCCTCCTAAATTGGAGAGTCACTTTAAGATCAAGGACAGCTTCTGGCTTCAGTACTTTATAAAAATAAACACTATTTTACACATCTGAGATATAAGGTAAGGTTAAGTTGAAGCACTCCTATCCACTCCAAGCATCCAGCTGAAATTTTCCCTCTCTTATTTAGTGTATGAGGCAGTCAGTTCTAATCTGAAAGGCTCTACTACCTCAGTGTTAAGATCAGAAGGCAGAGAAATCCACCCAGATATTGCTGTTGGAGCAACCTCCATGTGTGCACACAGTGTAAAAAGCAGTGTCTGGTGAGTCACATCACTTGACTGTCAGGAGCTGTAAGTTCATGTGATGCAAAAGTCAAAAAGTTGCTGCAGTGAAGATGATACCTGTGAAAACCTGATCTGCCCCTGCTCTGCAGAAGTGGTATGATTCAGCTTTTAAATGCAGGGTCAGATTTTTTCCCAGATGAATTCTCAGTGCCTAAGGAAAACCCACTTCTCTCTGAAACTGTGTTCTTTCCTGCTAGGCTACAGATTGCTATGTTTCACTTTTTGAAAGAAGTAAGAGCTCCTGGAGTGGGAAAGGATGAACAAGATTGGCAAAGGAGTTGCATTTTTTCCCTGTATAAGAAGATTTTACCCTGTACTCTGTGACTTGAACTATAGTTTTCCTGCTGATGTCACCTAAACTGAAGTATTCTGTTGCCTGCCAACTGTCTTTGATTTAATTGATTTTTTCTCTAACATGTTGAGGGCTTTGCTTCCAGAAGCATTGTGGTCTTGTGGGTTCTACCTGTGTCAGTATCATTTTCTATACATTCCATACCACAGAATGCTTTGTGTCCTTAAAAAAGTCATTCTGAATGTTTCAGATTTGATACTGAAAGCTGATGGATGCCTTGAAATTAGAGTTTTGAGGTTTTTTCCCCAAGAGAAATGAGTGACTTGTGTTCCTAACAGCCACTTCTTGATCACAGATCTTGATCACAGATAAGAATATCTATCAGAACAGATCCTGGCTGGATCCCTGTACACTGGGCATCCAAAAAGACAGTGCACAGAGAACATAACATGTTTTTAATGTATTATTTCAAAGCCATTTTGACCATTTAATTGGAGAAAACAGAATTTAGCCATTTAATTCCTTTGAACCCAGTTGCTGCTTTTAGAGAATTACATGATAGCCTTAAATGTAGTGTCTTAAATGTAGAGTGCCAGGACAGAAAATGTTAGGAAACTAAAAATTAACTGAATGAGGCAGAAGGGGTCTTAGTAATAATGTTACTTCTGTGATAAAAAATGGGATAAACCAGCTGTGCAGAGTCTTCTGGGAGATACAAACAGGAGTGATAAAGATAAGCAGAAATGTGTAGTTGTGTATTTTGATTTAAATGGTGTGGTTCTAAGAAACAGGTTTATACAAACCATCCTTCAGGGTTAAAGATCTTCTGCTTGGAAATCCTGCCCTGGCAGAGATTTGGCTGGGTGATTGTGCCCTTTGGGNAGTCAGTTCTAATCTGAAAGGCTCTACTACCTCAGTGTTAAGATCAGAAGGCAGAGAAATCCACCCAGATATTGCTGTTGGAGCAACCTCCATGTGTGCACACAGTGTAAAAAGCAGTGTCTGGTGAGTCACATCACTTGACTGTCAGGAGCTGTAAGTTCATGTGATGCAAAAGTCAAAAAGTTGCTGCAGTGAAGATGATACCTGTGAAAACCTGATCTGCCCCTGCTCTGCAGAAGTGGTATGATTCAGCTTTTAAATGCAGGGTCAGATTTTTTCCCAGATGAATTCTCAGTGCCTAAGGAAAACCCACTTCTCTCTGAAACTGTGTTCTTTCCTGCTAGGCTACAGATTGCTATGTTTCACTTTTTGAAAGAAGTAAGAGCTCCTGGAGTGGGAAAGGATGAACAAGATTGGCAAAGGAGTTGCATTTTTTCCCTGTATAAGAAGATTTTACCCTGTACTCTGTGACTTGAACTATAGTTTTCCTGCTGATGTCACCTAAACTGAAGTATTCTGTTGCCTGCCAACTGTCTTTGATTTAATTGATTTTTTCTCTAACATGTTGAGGGCTTTGCTTCCAGAAGCATTGTGGTCTCGTGGATTCTGCCTGGGTCAGTATCATTTTCTATACATTCCATACCACAGGATGCTTTGTGTCCTTAAAAAAGTCATTCTGAATGTTTCAGGTTTGATACTGAAAGCTGATGGATGCCTTGAAATTAGAGTTTTGAGGTTTTTTCCCCAAGAGAAATGAGTGACTTGTGTTCCTAACAGCCACTTCTTGATCACAGATCTTGATCACAGATAAGAATATCTATCAGAATAGATCCTGGCTGGATCCCTGTACACTGGGCATCCAAAAAGACAGTGCTCAGAGAACATAACATGTTTTTAATTTATTATTTCAAAGCCATTTTGACCATTTAATTGGAGAAAACAGAATTTAGCCATTTAATTCCTTTGAACCCAGTTGCTGCTTTTAGAGAAAACAATGAGGATTTCAGACCTGATGTTCTATAACTGGTGCTTTAAGGGTATAAAATATGTTTTATAATTACATGATAGCCTTAAATGTAGTGTCTTAAATGTAGAGTGCCAGGACAGAAAATGTTAGGAAACTAAAAATTAACTGAATGAGGCAGAAGGGGTCTTAGTAATAATGTTACTTCTGTGATGAAAAAATGGGATAAACCAGCTGTGCAGAGTCTTCTGGGAGATACAAACAGAAGTGATAAAGATAAGCAGAAATGTGTAGTTGTGTATTATGGTTTAAATGGTGTGGTTCTAAGAAACAGGTTTATACAAACCATCCTTTTTCTTCAGGGTTAAAGATCTTCTGCTTGGAAATCCTGCCCTGGCAGAGATTTGGCTGGGTGATTGTGCCTTTTGGGTTATGTACTCAAAAGCAAAATGAAGGCAAGGTGTGATGGAATTAATTTGAGCAATAGAGTGGAGAGCCCTGGTGTTTGTTTTGCACCTTGTTTGTGTCTGTTGTTCACTGACACATCTACCAGAATGTTGGGTTTAGTCCAGCTGTGGTTTTTTGGGGGTTTTGGGTTGTCAGTTTTCTTTTACATTGAAGTGCAAAATAAAGCCTGGGAATCCAGAACACAATAAAAGTTGTCTCAAGGTTCTGACAGGGGAACCCAGCAGAATTTTACCATTTGGGCTGTTGTGATTTCAGTGTGCATGTAGTACAGGAGTGTCCTTACCTTCTACACACTTCATAATTAATTCTTTTATCTCTAGCATCCACATTGGGCTTGAGAGTGTGGTCCTTCCCTGGAACTGTCAGGTCTTTAGGTTCTGGTTCTGGCTCCTTAGCTATGCTCTGCTTTGTAATTCACATTTCCAACTAATGGGGAAATGATCCCATCTTAAGTGATGGAGCACAGGCTGAGTGTGAGGTATCTCTGTGCTGCTATCTCAGAGAATTTTTGGAAATTGCCTCTGGTGGCTCCACTGCTTGGCAGAGTAGGTGGAATAATTTAAAAAAAGAGTTTTGGTTTGAAAGTAGTTAATTGGAATGACTGAACTATTCTAAGCCATGTGTTTGTTCTGCCACATGTTTCCAAGTCCTCTTTGTCTGCTCTTTGGTCCAGTTTAAATTTGATCTTCCTGGATTTAAGCAACATCCCTCATTTGGAAAGAAAGGCTTCCTCATGCTTCTGTTGAAATCATTAATAGCTTTGTTTTTGGCTTCTGTGAATTTCCATAACAGCTCCATAATGCAAGCAGTGATACTTCCTCAGAGCAAGGCTCTCCCCCCTCCTCAGATTGTTCTAGCTCTGCCATTAGCCTTGTGGTGTGCTGAGTGATTTTTCAGATCCTAAAAAAGAAAACAAAAGGACTCTCCTGGGCTGGGGGGGGAAAGGGGTGGTGGTGTTTGTACCTCTCTTTGTTAACTTCCAGACAATGAAATAACAGCAGGCACTGTGTCCCCAGAGACATGCAGACTTGAGAGGGAATTGAGAAAAATTAATAGGAAAAAAAAAAAAAAAGGATTATACATAGCAAAAGGGGAAAAAAAAACCCCCAAAATACAGGAAGCTTGTAACTAGTTTGCCAGTAGTTCTTCTTCAAGAGCTCATTTGTTGTGGTTGTGAATGACATAATTGCAGGATTTGTTCTTTTTTGTGGTTGTTTATTGTTTGATATGTGTGTTTATTTTTAAAGGGAGACTACAGCGTTAGACTGTAACTACTGAGTCACCCCAAACTGACAGACAGTTTGTCTCTCTAGGGAAGTTCCACTTGATTTCAAAATTAGGGAGGGTGGAGAAAAGTGTGGAAGCACACTGTGGAGCTGTGCTTGCAGGAAGGTGGAACCATGAAGGAGCAGCACTGGTGACAGGTAAGCATTCTGGAAGGAATCAAGGGTTTGGAAAACTAAAATAACAGAAGAACTCTTTTAAAATAAAGCCTTTTTTTTTTTTTAATATACAAATTTTCTGTGCCATGAAGAAATGGAAGGGTCCAAAACTCGGAGTACTAAACAAAATCTGTGACAAGCTTTCAATAAAATGTATAGGTTGTAAGTACTTTGTTCTGTGGGCTTTCTAGAATAGAATGTTTTGGAAAAATATGTTTAAAAGCTTTAATCCCAAATTTCATGGTTTATATTGTGCTTACCTTGAATTTGAATGGATAAAACTGAGCCTATTGAGTGTTCACACACTGGTCTAGCTTGAAATTCTGATGAGAAGGGGAGAAAATCAACAATATAAATGAAGTTATCTATAGAAAGTTACCTTTTAAAATAGCTTCATTATCACTGGGGTTATTACCACCTTGTAGGATAAAAGTTAATTTTGCACTCTTCATTTAAGGCTGCTTTAGAAGAAAGTTGTCTATAAATAGAAGATCTAGTAAAAGCATTTCTCTTTTTTAGTGACTCTGTTTATTAGAAGTTACCCTGTTTACTTGAAAGGAAATGTTTTTAATATCAGAGTGCTTAGGTTTTTTTGTGGATGTTCTGTACTTCATAGAGGAGAAGACTTGAATTTTTTTTCCTTATTTGTTACAAATAAAAAGATGAAAATACAGAAGATTTAAATAAAAATACATTTCTGTCCCTGCACAGGACATTTGGGGTTTTTTAGCCAGCAAAGTTTACTGAGGCCTCTTCAGCATCTTCTTCTTAATGATCAGGAGTGGTGTAGACCCAGCTACAGCCCAACTCTCTTCTCTCTTGAGGCTGGGAGAAGGATCTGTGTCTGCATCTCTACATGGCTTTTTGTTCTAAATCTTTTGATAATTAGTTGCTTTTTTGGCATTTTTGTCAAAAACTTCCATCTCGGTGCTCAGGGGGAAGCTAATTAAATTTCCTGTGCTAGATTTCTCCTTTGTGGGATTTCTGTTGGTGTCAGAATTCTCTGCAGCCTCCTGATCTAGCACAGCTGATTTCTTTGGAAAAATTCCAACTGAGTCCAGAAGTACTGAAGATCATTTTGGATCTGCTTGTTTCCAGACTCAGTCTGACTCTTAAAATGCTGCTTCAAGGGAACTCTGTCTGGCATGTTCTTCTGAAATCCCAGAGGGATAGAAATATTGTTCTTTTAAAAGACAGATGGACCTCAGAAACTTCTCCAAAGGAAAAGTCAAAATTGCTTTTTCAATTTTATTTTTTTCTTTAATTTATTTTTGAAAGACTGCATGACATTTATGGGGAGTATGGGAATTCCTCACCATACCCAAAGAGTGTGCTCTGAGAACATCAATTACTCCTGTACCACACCTCTGTTTGGAGGAAGGGGGAATCACTGATGATACTGTATCACTTAAATTATTCTTCATGGCTCTGTTTTAACATTGTCAGACATGTTAACAAAAAAATCGTATTTTAAAAAAATTCTGTGACACTTTTTAAGCACTTCAGAGCTACACTGGCCAGATATAAAACCCAGAAATCTGGTAAGCAAATCACTTTTGAATGGAAAAATGTCATGAAGTGTCCAGATGCACCTTTTTCCTCATTAATTGAGTCTGGGAGGCCTAAAGGAAGGGCCAGAGCTGGATGTTTTTAATATGATAGCAGAGTAGGAAATCTGTGCTCTTAATGTATACAGAACTCTGCTATATAGTGTATAAGAACATGATAAGTCAGTTTCCTGGTAACACACAGTTATGTTATAAAATTTGAGCCTTCCAAGTGGAGCCTTCAGTTTATCTTCAGTTTCACCATTTATCAACTGTGAAGCCTCCAGCTTAATACATAAAATCTGCTCCTGGTCTCTCTGAATTCCTCAGAGGCCCTTTAATCACTCTCTGGGCTGTTGAACTGTAAATAGATGAGAAGTACCAGCAATGCTGAATTGAAAATACAGAACTTGGGATACTTAACTAGTGATGGATGTTCTCTTCCCAGGGGCAGCTTCAGATAAGAAGACTATAGGGATTTTCAGAGGAAGAGAATTATTGATAAGAGCAGAATAGCAGCTTAAATATTTTTTTCTTAATATGCTGTCTCTTTGCATGGTAGGAAGACCACATAAATCATAGTTACCTCTAATAAGAACTGGACTTATTTTAACTCTAGTGTTTTCTAGATAAATACAGGTGCTGTCTTTGTTAGACCATCTGTTGCCTTTAAATTGATTATTTCTGTGATAACTACTTTACAGCTGGTGAAGATGGCCAAGTGAAAATCTGGTCTAAGACTGGGATGCTGAGATCCACTTTAGCTCAGCAAGGTAAGCTCATTTTCTTAAGAGTTCTATTACAACTTTTAAATTTGAGGTATTCTGAAATATATTTAAATAACAGACCCTGTTTGCTTCAGGATCTTAAGGCCCTGATGTAACTCAACTTCAGGATAAATCATAGTTGAATATAGGTGGGACTGGATGCTTAATTAATTATTTAGAAAATAAACAAGTCTCAAAGTTTTATTACAATTTAAATTTTTATTTAAAGCAATGCTTCCAGTTCCACTCTAAGGATTCTGGAGAGGCTAAAGAATTCAAAATTTTTTTAAAATCCAGTTTTTAATATAAAGCCCCAGACTCATGATGAAACTGAACAAAAAAAGCATTGCAGGAATGCTTGAGGGCTGCAAGGGGCATGCAGGTTAGTTCCTCTGAACTTTTAAATTCTCAGCAAGGCTTGGTTGATCTGTTGAACCCAGTAACTAATTCAGGGCTTGCAAACACTGAAGTGAAATGATCCCTGTGCTGAAGTTCTTTGTTGAAGTGGGGCTGTGGAGACCTAACCTTGATCTTCCCTTTGTAACTACAGTTTTTGCACACTAGAGCACTCCAGTTATTTTTGTCCAAGTCCATTTAAAATCACATCATTGTGAAGTGCAACAGTGTAAGCTGCAAAAACATATTTTTACAAATGATGTTTTTAACATGCTAATTTTTAATAATAATAACTTTTTTTTTACTCTTTTGGTGAAGATGCTGTGTTAGATTTTGTTTTTCAGGCTTCATACATTGAGATCATGTGACCTTTTGACATTTTTTAAGAAACCACATGCACCTGGGCTTGGGTTAAATGTCAGACCCTTATCTCTTTCTAAAACAAATTATCTACATTTTTTTCAACCCGTTGAAGGCATTTTAACCACAGGAGTGAATGTAAAATGTTTTTCAATTCTGTTAAGGAAGTTCATATTTAGATGTAATGTTGTTTTTTCATGCTTGCAATGTAAAAAGGTGAGCCAACTGAAGTGTGATTTTTAAGAAGAATAGTTTGAAGAGCACACTTCACTGCTGCTTCGTTGCTCTCCATGTCCTTTTTGAGTCTCAGTGTAGCCTCCTGTTATAATAGAATATGACATTAATTATGATTTAAATCTCATTATCCTCAGACCTGTTGTTTCTGTGCCCCACATTCTACCAGTTTACCTCAGATGGATTCTTTGGGTGATTTTCTCCACCTTTCTTTCAAGTTGAATTTATCATCATCTCCTCCCAAGACCAGATCTTCCTGAGTACTTGTCTTTTGACCCTGCTGACTCTCTGCTGGGCTTCCAGTGGCCAATATGCTGGCTAAGCATGAATAATGTGAATAACTGGAGTACAGGTTGGGGTTTTTTTGTGGTGAATGGAAGTAAAATCACAAGAGTTGCAGTGTAAGTTTATAACCATAGGGGATGTGAAGTGGAGCTTCAGGGACAGTCGTGTTCCAAGTGCAGCTCCTGTTTTTTGTGCTGTCACAGAGAGACATCAAATTGTTTGAATTAATGGTTCTGCTGCCTTGAAAGGAAGAAGTCTCACCCAGACTTAGTGTTGTAATTGCTGAAGCATCTGCTGGAAGTGGCAGTGGCAGCTCTATCACCCCTGGCTCTTTCTTTGCTGTCTGCATTGGCCACAGGAAGGATTCACTGGGCATTCACATCTGAGCTGTGGCAAGCCCACCCTGGGGGCTTAATGCTGATGTTCCCTCTGCAGATCCCTCACTTCACCTTTGCTGCCTTTCTTCTTGTCTCAGAGAGGATTTTTTTTCCCTGGAACTGCTCAGCACCAGTGCAGAATTCCCTGCAGTTTGTCCCTTCTGCTGAATTTTCCTTCCCACAGCCATGCAATGTGCTGGCAGTCTTTTCCCAACCAAGTTCTTGTTAAGTGCAGAAGGAAATGAGTTAACTTAGCTCCTGCTGTTAAGCCCTGGAAATTGTGGTTAAGTAGTCAGCCATCATAAAAAAGTGAAACATTTGGTTTAAATATAAAAGTCTTCTGATTGTTAAATCAGCATTAGAGCGGGACAAAAATTAGTTTATTTAGAATTTCTCTACAGCTGGTGACAGAATTTATGTCATTTTCAACATAAATTGCTGCCAGTTGGAAAAGAGCTAGTGCCAGATTTACTTAATATATGTTGTATGTTTCTGTGAGTTGTCTTCTGTGATGGCTGACAAGTTTAAAGAAAAATTCCCTCATTCTTGTTTTTTAAGTAGCAGAAAATAAATGCTTTCTGAGAAGAAAATAGGTGAAGTGGAAAAATATCCAGGAGCCATGCATGACAGCAGGTCTCAGTTTAGAGGTTGGCTGTTTGGGATCTCAAATCAAATTTAGTGGCCATCATAAAATCAGTGGTTTATTCAGAGGGAAAATTGAAAGGCTGAAGTAGTAAGATGTTAACTGATGTTAGGACAGTTGAGCAGTTCAGTATCCAAATCTCATACAAATATTCCCATAAAAAGATATTCCTGAGTCATTTTTGAGAGGGAACTTAAGTGTCTTTGAAAATTTTACCTTGTAAGAGCATTTCTTAAGCCTCCAGTTGTGGTTTTTTTAATTGCCATAAGGGAAGCATCTTCAAAAAATTATTTATTTGCTCAGTTTTACTTCATTTGAGCAATGTGATACTTGGTGATCACCTGAATTGTGCATGATTCCTTAAGAAATATTTCTGAGAATTTATCATAGAATCACAGAACCATTAAGGTTGGAAAAGACCCCTTAGATCATCAAGTCCAACCATCAACCCAACGCCACCATCCCAGTGGAACCGTGTCCTGAAGTGCCACCTCCACGTTGTTTGAACACCTCCAGGGATGGTGAGTCCACCACTGCCCTGGGCAGCCTGTTCCAATACCTGTCCACTCTTCCAGTGAAGAAATTTTTCCTAATATCCAATCTAAATTTAGGAGAATTCCTTTCTTTTTTTCCTTCTTCTAAACTGTGACTTGCCAAATACCACCATGTGGGTTGTAGCGATTGCTCTGTCTCAGGTTTCTGGTTTCTCAGGCAGAACTTTTTGGGGTACAAATCTAGTTGGGTGAATGGAAGTATGCCCTTAGTGTCCTTGGAGTTTTTGGGGGATGTTCTGCCTGCCCTCCAAACCCATTCCAGAAGGAGATGATCTCCTTCAGGTCCCAGGCTGTGTCTGTGAGGTCCCCGGGGTATCTCGGAGCACCCTGGGCGCATCGCCTCGCTGCCCTGCTGCTGTGTAGACCACTGAATCCTGTCTTCAGAGGCCTCAGTTCTGCCATATTAAACCTGTTGGAGAAAACCAGGCTGAGGTGTAAGCCTTTCTTTCCCATTTCAGGAGATAAGGAAGCAAGTTTTTACAGAAAGGAAAAAGAATGGGTTGACTGGGACTTGTTGAACAGTCTCCCCCCTTGCAGTTTTATGTGCATTGACTTGTAACACTGAGGCTGTGCTGAAACTTGCTGTGCTTTGCTACAGGGCTTTTGCTGGTTTTTTTTTTCCCTGGATGCTTTTTCCATGTAATTTTTAACTTTTCTGTTTTCAAAAAAAGGTCATTTGAAAACTGCCATGTAACATGGTTTTCAAACAGAACAGTCAGCTTCACTGTAGATACATCATACTGGAGTTTTCAAACTGAAAAAAAAAAAAGTTTTCAATTAACTGGGAAAAATCCATGAAATCTGTGGACCACTCTTCTAATTTTCCTTTTCACTTGTTCTCTAAGGGATGTTGGGGTTTTGTTAGAGGTTTAACTATGGAGCCTAAACATCCTACAAAGATTAATTGAAGTGCAATACAGAGCTTTTTTTTTTTTTTACCCATATTTGTGTCCAGTCTCACCACTGTAGTTGAAAAGAGCTGTTTTCTGATTTCTGTTGATAAGTATCAGCATGACTGTTGGCATGGTGATTTTCTCTATCTTTGCAGTGACAGCTGTCCATAAAATGGCATCAGAGTACACAAGATCAAATGTAAAAGAAAAGAGTTTGTTTTCTGGAGTTGTGTAGAACTGTTCACTATTAAAAAGTTTTGCAAATCAATAGCATGGTAGATGGCAAGAGATAATGAGGTTTGAGAAAGGGGCAATGTTAAAAACAGTATCAAAAAGATAAGAGGTGGTGTGGTGGACCATCTGCCTGACTTCCTGGGCTTACTTTTGGTAGAAATATTTGTTGGTTTTAAAGGAGACATTGCTCAGTGGGCTCAGCATTGGATTTAATTGCATTGTAGGTATTTTGGCAAATAAGTCTGGGGGGGTTTCCAGATAAACATGAAATGCTTTTGTAGGTATTTATAGGAAGTGTCCACAAATTAAATTGTTGGCAAGAGAGAAGATCTGAAGATTTGACAGCTGGACTTTGTGGACTGATCAACTGTGAATTTAACACTTAATACTAAATGAAAGGTACCACAAGGCAGATAGACCTTATAAGTAACTTTGAAAGGCTTTGTTTGATATAACAGAAAATTGGAACAAATGGAGGGGCAACAGAAATCTTTGCAGCATCCCAGTTAACCAGGAGCCAAGGGATCAGTACATCAAGGTGAGAGAGAAACAAAGATGAAAGATGACCCAAAAGTGAGGTGGACAATCTCATCTTTTTTTTGTTCAACTATACCTTGGAATAAATTGGTCATATTTTTATTTCATGAGTGGAGAAAGAAAAACAATTGGGACATATGCATGAGGTGCAGTGAAGCTGGAGAGACAAAACTTTGTAGTTATGAAGATGATTTGAGTGAAGAGGAAATAATAGAAGAAGAAATGAGGTGGTTTCAATTCTTCCAGAGGTGGTTTTAGAGTGAGCATGAAATGAAGAAACAAGTGCTAAATGGAGTCAGAGTTTGCTGGGACAAGGCAAAACTGAAAAGTTAAGTTATGATCTGAAGAAGTTGATAGGTACAATATGAGATAAGGAGGTCCCTGTAGCAGTAGTGAAGTCACACAGGTTTTCAGTAACCAAGATGTGGTATTGGACAAGCCATCAATTCATTACTTCTGTTGCTGCTGTTCCTCTGGCCATTTAAACCATGATGTGAACCCATAATCACAGCTCTAAGTGCAGTCAGGCAAGAGTGGAGGACAAATGGTTACCCCTAGTTTGGTTTTCTCCCACTCCTGACCTTCTGATGTGTGGTTTTCAGGAACCAGTTTGAAATGGCTGCAGCAGTTTCTCCATAATTGGAGCAAGTAAACCATAAGAAATGTTTTTGTTCTCTCTTTCTGTCTCCAGGAACACCAGTGTACTCAGTAGCATGGGGACCTGATTCTGAAAAAGTTCTCTACACTTCAGGGAAGCATCTGACTATTAAACCTCTTCAGCCAAATGCTAAAGTTCTGCAGGTATCATGAACACCTCAAAGTTTTCTCACACTTCCACTTTTTTTCAGTTATCTAGAGTTTTGCAAGACATAAAATGATTGTGCTAAAATTTCCCATGTAACATGTACCACTCATTTCCCCCACTTTTTATGTTTTTTGAAAATAAGGAGATTGTTCATTTTTTTTTTTTTTAAAAAAAAAGGATAATTTCTGTTGTAGATATTCTTTGAGTATGTGATTAGGCACTTCCCTTTTGGTAAATAAAGAAAAAGTGAAAAGATAAACATGTCTTTTCCTTTTTATTTGTTACAAAAAGGCAGAAAGATAAAGAAGCAATTGAGAACATAGAATATGTTTTTAGTGCAGCTTGTCATGGTTTCATTCAGGAGATTTGTACTGTTGGAAAGCCTGATCTACATTGGAGTGTAGCAGTGCTAGTAGAAGATGAATGAATAAATATTTAAAAACAGAAGTTGCCAGACTTGTTCCATCTATATTTGATTAATCTTTTTTCTATTTCAGTGGAAAGCTCATGATGGACTTATTTTAAAAACTGACTGGAACTCAGTTAATAATCTTATTCTTTCTGCAGGTGAAGATTGTAAATATAAGGTGAGTACTGGTTCACTTTTTGAGGGAAACTATAAATGACCAAAAAAAGATATTAGGCACTCTAATGTTTTCTAATTTTAATAATACTTAGAAGCTCAAATTTAAAGGAGATTCTTTCAGTTTTCAACAAAAAATCTATTACCCTGAACTGTAAATACATTATTTGTAAATACATCTTTGTCTAGTAGCATTAAATTAGAATATATTTTTAGAATAGGACAGAATAAATATGGATAAAATGTGAGTGAAACAAGCTTTGAATGAAAAATATGTAGAAATATAGAAATGATTGCTTGAAATGGCATAAGCAAGGACATATACTTAAAAAGATAATTACATGCAACATTAGAGGAGCTAAAGCTATTGTTTGCTATTACAGGAATATTAGTGAGTCCTGTAGAAATTTTTATTGTTAGAAAATTCTACAAAGAAAAAAAAAAGCACATGGTATGTTTCTTCCCTTAACTACTAACTTATCTTTAATTGTGCCATATGTTGGTTTTATTCTCTAAGTGGCTGTGATAAAACCCTAGACAATTAAGAAATTAAATATATATATATTAAAATACATATATATTAAAATCAAAGGACTGTGAGCTGGTATTCTGTTGGCTTCAATAGGTGAGAAAATCTCTTTGGTCTGGAAGTTTGCAGAGCTGCTTCACACTGTTGGGAGCTGAGTGCAAGTAGAATAAATCCTGTGCAGAATATGCAGAATAATATAACATTTGCCATAGCTTTAGCAAACCAATATTGATTAGGAACAACTTTTAATGATAACAGTAACAGCTGTGATTTTTCTAGAGAGAACAAAAGGCACTTGTAGAGTGTATTTCTGCAGCTCCTGTGATCATACAAGATCAGGTTAGATAAAGGTACACCCAAGCTATCCACATACAGATATATATTTAATTTTGTTGAAGGTTTGGGACAGCTATGGACGCCCCCTGTACAGCTCCCAGCCCCATGAATACCCCATAACATCTGTTGCCTGGGCTGGGGATGGAGAATTCTTTGCTGTGGGATCTTTCCACACTTTACGTCTCTGTGATAAAACTGGGGTAAGTAACAGCTCTGAGGACTGCTGATGTGGAATCATACAAATTTATTGGGATATACATTAAATGTTCCTCAGGATATAGGTGTACAGGTGGGTATTTTTATTAGCAAAAACTACTCATGCCCTCCAGCACCTTTCTGCTGGGTGCATCTGGCTGAGATACTGCCTTTCAGAGCTTCTGAGCTGCATTTCTAAATATCTTTGAGGCTGAGTAATTTTCTTATTAATATTTTGCCTTTTAGGATATTTTTCTTTGTGCGTTTTTTATCTTTGCCCCTTAAAAACATGAAGAGTTTGCAAGCAGTTCTTGGGAGGCAGTCATACAGTTATTAATCATAAAAAGCAAGGAGTGTATGACAATAACCTCTCTTTAAAAAGGAGGCAGAAGAACAGTGTCTTGTCCTTTTATTATTTAGCTTTTTTTCTTAAAAGATACCAGGAGATGACAAGCACATGTCAGGAGGAGATCACAGAATGGGATTGTCAGACATCAGCAGTGATACAGCTAAAGGAGTAGTAGATGAGGAACTAAGAGAACATTTATGCTTCTACTTCTGATGGAGAGACAGGACACATTTTTTCCAGCTCAAGACACACTTCAGTCCTCTCATTGGAGCATCTCTCTTACTTCCTACCTCTTGTGAGGGAACAAACTCTCCTAAATACCATTGTTTCTCCTTTTTTTTAATTTTTTTTTTTTTAACTTGGGGCATTACTCCCAGTTTGTTGATGTTGACCTAGGGATTTTTATTTTTTTTCACCTTGGTCTCTAATTAAAATTGCTTTAATGCAGTTTCATCTGCCTTCCTTGGTGTTGTAAGCCCTGACCTGATTGTCTCTGGGGATTTCCTGGGCTTCTGCAACTTTTTGTTCAGACTCATGCTGCACCAAACCTTGCTGGTTTAGGACATTTATTGTCCCATTCCTTACCTCTCTTCTTGTATTTGTTGCTTTGTTTGCTCAGATTGGCAGAACAGCCTTTGCTGTGGTGTTTTTGGCATCTTCATGCTTCTCCTCCCCATGAACTTGGACTTTGTTTTTACCTTTGTGAAGATGAGTCTTTGAAGATTATGAGAAGAGGCATGCAGGATAAGATCTTTTGAGTTCATATTCCACTTTCTAGACTGATTCTGGTGTCAGTGGGCTTGGCTGGCAGAAGTCAGTCTAAGCTAGACTTTACATTTAAGTTTACTCCCATCTGAGTGAGGCCAACAATTTAAAATTGCAGTTTGCACTCAGCACAGATTTATACTTAACTGTGTCACAGGCTGGTGCAGCAGAAAGGGAAGAAAAACCCTACATTGCTTTTTCTGCTGTCATGGATGCTGGTTTTGCAGCAAATAGGTTTTGTTTCAAATCCCCAGAGCCTTACTGGTTTTCTTGCATAACATTATTTACTCTAAGTATGGTTCCAACTCCTACTAGCTGGAAACCAGTCATTTTTTTAAAATCATCTTTTAATATTGACCAGAAGAGGACTTTGTTTGAAATTTTAATGCAGATAAGTTTATTTTTTTTCAGAATTTTAAGGGTTCTTTTACCTGGTTTATTACTTAACTCTTAAAGAAACAAAGACATGTACAGTAGCTGGTGCCAGATGCATTTGCCTTCTTAGATAATAAATGATAATTTATTATCTTCTAAAGTCATGATTTTTTCAGGCAAGTTTCTTTCCTGACATGAAGTGTAAATAGTTACTGAAGAGCTAGCTTTGCTAGCAGTGAGGGGAAAGGAAGAATGATTCACATATCAGCAGAGTGATAGAGTTTGAAGAGAACCAGACCTGGCTTTTACTGGTCAACACAGACATTTTTATTATGTCTGATGTAATGGAGCTGTATTGGCAAATTACTCCTCGGGGAGCCATCAGGCTATATATATATCATTAACTCTTCTCTAGCATATGTGTTCAGTTTGGGGACATAATTACATTCAATTCTGTTGGTGGATGTGCTTTCCTCCTTTTCTTTCTAGTGAGATACTTTGTTCCAGCAGCTATTAAAAAAGAAAACTACAGACTGGTGGTAACTTTGAGAAGTTGTGTTCCTTCCTTTTCTTATCACTTGTGCTCTGCTAACATCTTGTACCTAAAAGAAATTATGAGGTCTGTCCTATAGAATACCAAACAAAATATATTTAAGATGGAAATTTATTGTCTGTTTTCCTGTCCATGATCCTTAACCCTCCAGAGAGCACCAAGATTAAGTTTAAATCATATATTGAAATGTAAAGCTGGAGGGACTGATGGACAGGCTTCAGCCTTCCTGGTGTTCACAGCTTTTCAGAATCCCATCACTTGGATAGAGGACAGTGCTTAAAAAGTTCATTTATGTAAGCTATTTCCTGTGGCTCTGCATGCTTCCCTTGACTTTTCTGATCAGGTCAAAAATATTTGCAGAGTAAGAGATGGTAAGAATGACTGAAATTCACTGATTTCCTCCTTCCCCACTCCACTCCCACATAAGGACCATACCCATCTGCTCCAAAGTCAGGTTGCTTTCCCAGTGCCTTGGAGAGTGTAGAGGGATAACTGACAAAAAGCTATAGTAAATATTTAGAAAACCTAATAAAATTTAGTGAATATTATCTGCTATCTATAGAAAATAAAGGAAAACATTCTGCAAGTGTAACCTCCTCACCTGCCACCTTATTTAGTGCAAGTGTGAGTACCATGCTACAGCTAAAAATATATTGAGCTCTTTAATAATGTGCTTCTGTTCAGCTTTTTCTGAGGAAGATGCAGACTTGAACTTAATAAAAGTTGGTTACACTAATCTGATGTCCAGGGCTGGTCATATGTTTCATAGTTGGCAGTGTTTGTCCTTTTTTCTTTATTTTTAAAACTATCAACAAATGAGGAAAAAAGCCCAAACCATCTAAGGATGTTCAAACTCCACTGTAGCAGGTAAGAAGAGAGAAGTTTGAAAATAATTTAGGTATTAATAGTTGTAAGTGTTCAGCATTAAAGCCATGATTTTAATATTGTGTGACTATTGTAAAATTAACACAACTTACCCTTAAAATTAACATCAGATATTGGAGAAATAAAAAAGAGGAAATTAATGTGTACAGTCCATATGTTTTCATATTATTCTGATAGTGCTGAATTGTCCTAAACTGATAGTTTAGCACCAAGAAAATCCAAGAAAATCTGTTTTCTATAGAGTTACAATGAGCTTTGGTCCCATTACATTTAGTTTTGGTCCTGTTTCACAGAAATATGCATTTGGCAGTGTAACAAAAATCAGGGTGGTTTTCTGTGCTCTTATTTCATCTACCTTTATTAACAGCCATGGTCCTGAATTCTTTGTAGGTCAGTAAAAGAAAAAATATTAGGTTGTCCATGAAGTTATGTTGACCAATTCTTTCCAAGTTGACAGTTTTAATTTGTTAGAATTGGCTAATGTAACTTCTGGAAGAAAAGGAAAACGTGTGCATCATCTGTGGAATGAAGCTTTTTAAAGAACTACATCAGTGTTTCATTTTCTGAGGTTAAGAATTCACATGGGACAGTTTGTCATCCTGTTTTTAGTTCTTGGGTCTAATTTTGAGGATGTGCTTGATTTCAGGAGAATTTTAAGATATCCTCTGCCTCATCTGGAGGTCATGCCTTAGTTCTTGGTAATTCACATTAATTACTGGGGTCAAGTCCAACAAATATTGAAGGTGGCAAAAGAAATCCTTCATAGTTCTGGATGTCAGGAGTCATGGCACAGATGGTTTCTCCTCCTCAGGTAAATTCCCCAATATTCACATGGAGCACTGCATTTCCTGCCTTCCAGTCACACCTTGTCTTTTGTTTGTGGAATCATTCTGTGGATTCCTGTATGGTAGAAATTAAAAGCCTAATAATTCATCTTATATTGTAAAATATCATTTTTTAGACTGAGCAAAGCATTGTGGAGGGGCCCACATACACACTTAAATATTTTCCATGAGCTAATCCTATGTGTGTGTGCATATTCAGGTGTGTTTAATGCACCTGAAGATGAATTTGCTTTGGGTAATGGATTTTTAATAATCTTGTAAGTTCCAATTTGCCTTCCATTACTTCTGGGCAGTTTGCACTTAAGTGTCAGCTCATCACTCAGAGTACTGAGAGCTGATTGCCAGCTTTTAATAGACATTCAGACTCAAGTGTGTTTTCAGATGTCAGCTACCTCTGCAGCAAGGAGAGATGTCCTATGGGGCAAGAGGAAAACTGAGCTTTTGTTTAAAATAAAATAAAATAGGAATAATAAAATAGGAATAATAAAGTAAAATAGAAAATAGTGAAATAGAAAGTAAATATAAAATAGAAAATTAAATAAAATATAAAATTAAAATAAAATAATAAAATATAATAAAATAAAACAAAACAAGGTCTTCATTTTTAAAGGACCTGAAACTTTCAGGGTGGAAGGCTGGTTCTAGCACACTAACACATCATGGTTTATATACTCTTAGTTCATTCTGCTCTCTCATTCCTGGAATGGGTTGAGGAGGAGATTGCCAATTATTTTGCCTTTGATTGATGAAAAGAAAATGTGCAAAGACTACTGCTAAAGTCAGTGTCTGAGGTATCCTGTGTAGATGCTGACATCCTGGGGAGGGTCAGCAGTGTCAGCTGGAGTTCAGCTGATGTCAGCAGCTCAGAACTGCCCATGCTGGTGAGCAGACCAGGAGAGAGCAGCCAGAAGCAGCCAAGTGTCCCTGGGATTGACATCACTATTAGCCTTATAATTTAAAATACAAAAAAACCCCAGTCTATCTTCACTATGTTTTTTTTTATTTTTCAAAACCTTTCTGCTGTGGTATTGCATGGAGAAACATTCTTAGTTTATATTTGCATTCAGTCTCAAAAAAAAAAATTAATTTAGATGCTTCCTGTGGGTCTATCCTGTACAATATTGTACATGGGAGATTGTCCTCCTGCCTGGCACACAGAGTTCTCTGCATGTGCTCACTGAAATAATTTCACCAACATCAAGAGCCTGCTTGCTTTGCATTTATGGAAGTCAGGATTCAGTGACTCTAGTGCTTCATCCTTTTTACTTCACTGTGCCATCAGAAAAGGGAAGTTTCAGTTATTGCTTTTGTGCATTTATTTGATGGAATGAAACCTTTTAAACTACTGCATTTTTTCTCAAGAGAGTTTGTTGCATCAAATTAAAACATGACACAGGAAAAGCTGAACAGCCAAAGTATAATATTGCATCTGATGTTGGAACAATGTTCATACAATCACTCACATAGTCATATTGATACCCTTTTTTTTTTTATGCTCAGTTTATCTAAGAAAGATGTAGCAACTCTTTGGGTTTTCAGAAATTGTTCTCATCTTACAAATGGAGAGCTAAATGATTTTTATTATAACATTTTGTGTACATTATAAATGTACCAGACATCTGCAGGGAGTATGAATCATTGGAGTGGTTTGAATTATAGGGAGAGCTTTCAAAAATAACTGGGAAATAAACCTTTGTAATTGCTTTATATATTTATTTTTTTTTACATTAGGCTGTAAGCTGGAAATATTTCACTGAATATTTCAACTACATGCAAATAAAGACTTCTGGTTCAAAAAACCCAGAAAGTACTTTTGAAAAGTATCCTCTCAGAGGTGCAGTAAAGTAGCACCAAAGCAACATTCTTCAAGCTCCTTTAACTGATTCTTAGCTGATGGCTTGCTGCCCCTGTTATTATGAATTCTCAGTGATGGGTAGATTGTTGATCTGGGGGGAAATGACCTTGGAATACTCATTTGCCATAGAAGGCTGTCAGAGTAAAATAAAAGTTAAATATTATGCTCTTAATTTCTCTGGAGTCTTTCACACAGAACTCATCCTGTGGAGACAGAAGAGTTGGTTCTGGACTTTTCTCCCAAAAACTGTGATTCCCTTCCCCAAGTTCATCTCCTGTAGGCAGTGGCCAATGGCTCTGTGAGCCAAGAGGCAGGGAAGCCTTCAAATTGAGTGCTTAAAATTGGAATTTCCCCCTTATCTGACCAGGCAGGAAAAGAACTGGGGGAGGTCATCATCTTACACCCTCATTCTGCAAATCCTTTGCACAACCAGGAGGTTGGAGTTCCTCCTCTTGTGTTTCCTTGCTATTGAAGGTTGAAGCCTGCTGCCTTGGTTTTACTGACATTTTGGTGATTTCTTATAAATTGTATGAAGACTTTGTATGCAGGGCTTTAGTATTTCTTGCCTTTTACATGTGCTGCAAAAGAAATTAGAATTTCAAATGTGTTAGAAGCATTAGGTGAGTATTTTCTTCCAGCTGTCTCCCCTTTGTACAATATCATGTAACCAAAAGTAATGAGAATCCAATGTCTACAGCTGACTTCACATGTTTTTTTCTTACTGATTGGATTCCTAAGATTTCAAATGTATTTGAATATTCAGGTCTTCAATTGCTAAATGGTTTGTTGTTGTTTAATATTCTATCACACAATTCTGAGGCAGCTTCTCATTTTAAAACCTGGTTTAATGGCTCCCTGAAAGTCTAGAAAAAAGGTCATCCACTTCCATGGACACTCTTGTTTGGAGCTTTGGGAGGACTTGTATGAACTGTGTTTCTGTGATGTAAGAGAGAGAAAACAAGTGTCTGGGTCTGAAAATTCTTCTAGGATTTTTACATTAACTTAATGAGATACCTTCAACTTACTCTACTTCAGGCACTCTGACATTGTTTATTTTTTGTTGTACCTGATGGTTTACCTTCTTGAGTCCCTTTTTTTCAGCAACTGACTGAAGACACATAATGTTTTGACTCTGCTTATCCAAGCTGTAACAAAAAAGTGATGTTTCTCCAAAAATTAGGAATGTGCAAAAATCTACTACAAGAAAACATATCCAAAAAGCAGACCAATATTTTAAGAATTTTTTTTCTTTTTTTCTTTTTTTTTTTTCTTCTTCCCTCTAAAGTGGTCTTATGCTTTGGAGAAGCCAAACACTGGCAGCATATTTAATATTGCTTGGTCTATTGATGGCACTCAGCTGGCTGGAGCATGTGGCAATGGACATGTCATTTTTGCCCACGTCGTGGAGCAACGCTGGGAGTGGAAGAACTTTGAAATAACCTTGATTAAGAGGAGAACCATGGAGGTAACTGACTGTCAGAGTTTAGAGCTCTGCCCTTCTGGCCACTAGCTTTATAAGGCTTTATTTTTAGATATAAAATGGGAAATTGAAGTCCTCAACAAATCTCTGGCCACGCAGGGGGGGTTGGAACTGGGTGATCTTGAAGGTTCCTTCCAACTCAAACCATGCTGTGAATCTGTGATGATCCCAATTATTTTTCTGTGTATATATGACTGAAAACATTTAAGGTCATAAAGTAGCCTGAGTTAGCAAATGGTGTAGATAATTACTAGTTGTATAGAAGGTATCTGGCTACAGATGGTTGGTTTACAGCTGGGTATGTCAGTACAAACTCATTTACTAGATGTTGTTTTGAGGGTGTAAAAATGAAAAGCTTTTAAGCACAGGTGAAGGTCAAAATAGGGATTTGGTTGAAGAGGAAAGATTTCAGTGTCACTTTACCAATTGCCCTGGTCTAGTGGGAGGTGTCCCTGGCCATGCAGGGGCTTGGATCTTGATCATCTTTAAGGTCTCTTCCAACTCTCACCATTCTGTGATTATTAGATCCATGTAAACCAACCCATACCACCAGATGGACCAGAACTACATCACTCAGAAATACTTTATCCTCCAGAAAAAAAAGGCAAAACTCATTGGAAGAGTTACTATAGAGGAATCTTCTTCACCTTCCCTGCATTCAGGAGTTGTTGGGAGTACTTTGCCAGAAGTAATGATTTAGTAAGATTTATTGTGTCCTTGCTGCTAATGGAGCTGTCATGAATGTTGCTGTCTTGAGGCATTTCCAGATGAATTTGATTGCTGATTGTGACTCTAAAGAGTCATAATGTGCTTTTCTGCACCACGTGGTATTGCAGCTTACATTCAGGTCTTGCCAAGTTACAGAAATTTGTCAGGTAGGAGCGACCTGCCTGGTCCTTCCAGCTGAGGACCAAGCAACAAGCATTGACCTCAGTGGGAGCTGCCAAGTCTCTGCACTGCTGGGAATGAAACAGAGCCCCTACGTGTGGTTTCTGGAGCTGAAGTTTAGGATCCTTATGAAAAAAAGAAGGAAAAAAAAAAAAAATCTTGGTCTGAATCCACCTTTAGGTTACCAAATATCTGGGAATTAATGCAAAAATATGAATTTTTGCCTTCCAATTTGTCCTGTGTGTTCCCAGACACTGACTCACAGCATTCACTCTCTGAACAGTGGGATAATATAAGATTTCCATTCTTACAGATTTTCCAAATTACACATTTGGTATTGGACACCAAGCCAATATTTTCAATATCAAAGTCAGGTTCCTAAATTCCTAATTAGCCTCTTAAATGCCTTTTTTGCTCTTGATTCTTTTAACATTGACTATGTAATTGGGAAAAGTTGTAACAACAGAAATGCTGTCTTACAGTTTGGTCCAGTGGGTGGGATAACATGAGTCAGTGTCTGGGAACACAGAAGACCAATTAGCAGGTAAAAACTTCATATTTCTTCTTTCATTCCCAGACATCGACTCGGAACAGATGGGCTCTGGGAATAATCTCCAGGGTCTTTGAATATGGGAACAACTGGGGAAGTATAGCTAACCCTTAGGAGTGATTTTTCTTTTTTACTTCATTATTTCACTTTTGTGTTTGTTTATTATTTTGTATTTCTTTGTATTACAGTGATTCTCTTGTTGTTTTATTTTTTTTATCTTTTTATTACAGTGATATCTGCTTTATTATTTTATTTATATAATAATATATAATTTTTTTTTCCTTATGTAGGAAAAATATTGCCTGCAAGGAAGTTCTAGATGCATTCTTTTTTTCCTCACTATTGCAATAGCTAAGTCAATTATGGACATATCACTGGGGTAGACAAAGCAATTACTGTGCCTTTGGAAATGGTTTTGAGGCTTTCATAATCACTGAGTTCAGTCCTTGTTTTGTAATTGATTCCATAATGGAGAAAATCAGAGAGAACCATTTCCACCCTCAGAATGGTGACATCCTAAAAAAACCAAACCAACCAACCACCCCCATCATCAGAAATCTTCTGTTTCTACCTAAAATCTTGGAGCTCAAAAATCTCTGGTGATTCCAGGCAAACTGGGATTTTCTTGAAGCCAGAAGTCATTGGGCCAAATCTCACAGCAGAAGCACAGCCTCCTCACCCAGGCCCTCTCCTAAATTCCCCTCACTTTGGAGTGTGGTAGCACTAAAATAGATGCTAGAATTATTCAACACCTAGACAATGTATGCTTATCCAAATCTTGGATCTTGGTGAATTGTTTTGATGGGGTTAGGATGAGATTGTGCTCTATTTCAGCTGCTTAAATAATCAGCTGAGTCTGAAAATGGGAGCTTTCAGCCATCCTTGATCTCAGATAATTTCTCAGCCTTCTGTATAATATTGTGCTTATACCTTGTGCATTCCAAGTATGCATTAATGACTCCTTTCCTCTAAGGACCTCCATCCAGCTTTTCAGTAATGATATATTGTTAGGTATAATTATATATATTGTTTTCACCTCTCAGTTTTCACCAGGGCCTCAGTTTTCCCACGTAGAGACATTCTGCCAAATGCCCTCTGAGTACCAGCAGAATTATTACAAAGAATAATCAGCAATTTCACTCCTTAAGTTGAATTCCAGTGGTTGTTGCTGTCTCATTCAACCAGAATTTCCTCTGCTTAGGTGCACAACGTTCTCAATGATGCAGTGGATCTGCTGGAGTTCCGTGACAGGGTGATCAAAGCCTCCCTGAACTATGGACATCTGGTTGTCTCCACTTCCCTCCAGTGCTATGTCTTCTCGTAAGTCCCACAAACTCATGGAGCTTTCCTCTCTTTACCCAACAGCTGTAAAAGCATTGGAGAAATCTCATTTGAAGTACAGGAGGTCTTTTTGGGTTGGGTTTTTGTTTTTTTTTTTAGTGTTCTGGTTGTTTCTGGGTCTTGGGTTTAACTAATGGGAATATTCTATGGAACCAAGGATGATGGAGAAGGGGAAATGGTTTCAAACTTGAAGAGGAAAACATTAGGAAAACATTCTTTCCTCTGAGGTTGGTGAGATGATGGAACAGGTTGCCCAAGAAAGTTGTGGAAGTGTTGAAGGCCAGGTTGGGTGGGACCTTGAGTAACCTGGGCTGGTGGGAGATGTCCCTGCTCGTGGCAGGGGGGTTGGGACTGGATTACAGAATCCTGGAATGGCTAAGGATGGAAAGGACCTAAAAGGTCATCTGTGATGATCCTAAAAGATAATCATTTAAATATGGTCTTTAAGGTGCCTTCCAACCCAAACCATTCTGTGATTCTCTGATTCTGTCATCATCTACAACAAAATGTGCTGGGAATGTAGTTGCCCTCCAGCATCATCCTGTCTCCAGCTTCCTGCTGGTGCCATCACTCCCTCTTCATTGTGCTACAAAAATTTGTCAGGCTTTCTTTTCTCATCCAGGCACCAGGAGTGGTGGCTGGAGCCAGCTGTATTCCTGCATCCATCTAGGGACTCCTGGTTTTTTGGATGCTACTTCTGGCATGACATTGTTTTGGAATAGGATAGGAGTGAGTCAGTGCTGTGTCATGTTTTAAGAACATGATATTCTGTTTCATATGCTGAAATTTAAAGTTCACTCCTAAAGGCACTTGTCTGTCCCTTGAGGTGACTAATGCTGAGCAATCATGCAGAGGGACAAGAGGGGGACTCTATCCTACCCCTGCATCCCTGTAAAACAGTTAAAATGTAGTTCAGAAATATTTAAATAATATATTTGTTTCATGAAAAACGTGATTTGGCTGTTTACTAGAATTCCTGGGTCAGCTGCTGCTGGGGTGAGGGGATGCAGAAATGAAGGCAGCAGTGTCTTTGGATCATCCTGCCTGGTGATCAGTGTCACTTGGCTTCCTAAGTGCTGCTTTCTTTTTAAAGCCTCCCTTTTTAGGAATGTTAAATGTTTAAAAGCTGTGTGCTCCCCTTAGTGAATTCAGCTTCCTATCTGCAATGATACCTGAAGATTAGAAGGTTCAAGGAACCTTTTTATTTTTGTTTCAGTACAAAGAACTGGAATACACCTCTGATCTTTGACCTGAAGGAAGGAACAGTTAGTTTGATTCTACAAGCAGAAAGGTAACTCAGTTGTTGTTATCTCACTGTTAGATGTGAACATTAATTTCCTAAAACCTTGTTATGTCAAATAAGCATGGACTGAAATACAAGAATTAGACAAAAAGGGTGACTGTGGTGGTAAGTAGCAGGTAATAGGTATATTTGCCATAGGTCTGTGGTGGTGCTAATAAATCTTTTCAAATGTTATGTATGCATATACTTTTCTTTATGGCAGAAAGTAGATCTTCTGACATCACACTAACATCTGGGGGTTTTATGTTTTATGTTGTGTTTTTCAACTGGAATTAATCTTATAAAAGTTACCTTTTGTCTCCAGTTTTTGTTTAAAACGTTGCCAGGCATGCCAAGTAAAAATAAACAGTTGGGTTTTACTTGCATATTTGTGTGATGTTTGCAAGAAATTACTATTTCATTCTCCATTTCCAAATGTAATTTCAGGAATTTCTTTTTATCAGTCAGCTTTTTCCCCTTGCTGAAATGAATTGCCAGGAATGAATTGCTAGAAATTCTGTAGTTTAACTGAAAAAATTTGCAGGCTATTAGACAATTACCTTAAAACTGTTGAAACTGTCACCATGCTTTTCTGTATTATTTAGTGATTTAGGTTTTGGTTTGTTTTTTTAGGCATTTTCTTCTTGTAGATGGTGGAGGGCTTTATTTATATTCATATGAAGGAAGATTAATTTCCTCTCCAAAATTTCCAGGGATGAGAACAGATATTTTAAATGCCCAGACAGTGTCTCTGAGCAATGATACACTAGCAGTAAAAGACAAAGCTGATGAAAAGGGTAAGTTCACTGTCATTCCTTGTTTGCTAATTATTCATTATGGAATCTTCAACCTCTCTGCATTTAACTTTCCTTAGAATGCTTATGGTAAAAAAGAAAGCATAAACAATTTATCTACAATACAAGTGAAAGATAATGCTTATTATAAAGAGGAATTAACTTTGGTGGCAAAACTTAGAGGATTATATGTGTCTCTGAGCTTCCAGGTGTGTGTAATGCTTCAGAGAATCATGGAATATTTGCAGGAAATACCTGAATTATAGGTTTTCCCTCTCTGATATCAATTTTTTTGAAGTACCTGGGCAACTTTTTCTGCCTGACTGCTGCTCTTAAAAGCTACCAAGATTTTAACCTTGATTCATTTTAGTTCTCAGATGTTCTTTGCATTAGTTTGTTTTGGTGGAAGGTCTACATGCAGCTGATACAACCACAGTTAGGAGGTGGGTGATGGTCTCTCTTGTGTTCTTGGAGATTTTTAGACTCTTAAATTTGGGGTTTTGGCATCAAAAGCACTGTAACTCTAAAACACAACACAGCCAAGTGAGCTCCAGGTAAAGTTTTTGCATAAATGAATGGTACAGAGATTTCTTTTTGTCAGTCAGCTTTTTGTTCTGTCTCTTCATGCAAGTTTGCCTGGGCAACAATTGAAATTTTAATTCTTCCATTGCTGGAAATAAGTTTTGACTTCAGAACTGTGCCATTTCCAGGCAGTACAGATCTCCCAGTGCAGGGCTGGGGTGCTCTCTGTAGCTGAATTTCTCTGAATTGGGGCCAAGAAGGGGATTACCAGTGGGAACAACTGTGCAGAGGAGCTGCTGGTAATGAATGCAGAATGAAACAGGGCAAACTTCCTGCTCGTGGGTCCAGCTAACATTCATCTTTTATCTGCAGCTTGGTTGGATTTTAAACATTTTCAGAATTTTTGAATGCTGTGTCTTGCAGCAGAGAGGCACCAGATCTATCTTCCTTTTGCCATAGGAAAAAAAAAACCTTTCAGTGTGCAGGAGGAAAGGCAAAAGCACCTTCTGATTATTACAGGTCCTTCAGTACTGATTGCATGGTGGCTTTCTCAGCATATAACCACAGTTTATAAATTACTTGATGGCTGGAAAAAACCAACAACCTTGTAATAATCCTTTAAGATATTCCTCCCCAAGCAAAAAGAAAAAAAAAAAAAAAAAAAGTGAGGCTTTTCTCACTTACTTGTTACAAGGCATTTTTGCTACTCTGTACAGCTTGTATGTTTTTTCTTGTACATCCTTTCATTATTACTTTAATTATTAAACAGCTTTTATGTATTTGTTTACATATTATTAAAATTGAATAATTAAGTTTTTTAAGTAGCAATATAACTGTCATGAACATTTCATTTTTGAAGGACAGCTAACTCAGAAAATATTATCCTATAGCCAAGACATAAAGGATATCTAAAGCAGCTGTATAATATAGCAAATGCATTTTAATTAGCAAAAATACATTTCAGTGTAAATTACTCAGAAGAGAGAAGTTGTTTGAAAAAAAATTAGAAATGAATACATGAAAAGTGTCATCTTATTTCTGATCTTTTCTCTTTTACTTTCTATATTACACAAGTTTTATTTCACACGAGTCTTCCTATTACAAGGGGGTGTGTATGTTTATTTACATGTTACTTAATATAACACAGACTTTCTTTTGTTGCCATATTGACACCTTGATGCTGTTAAAATAAAAAACATAATAATAAAAATATGCCAGCACAGAGGAAAACAGATTCTTGGCATGGAAAACCATGGCTTGTCTAGGCCTGTTTATTCTTCTTGACTCACTCCAGCAGAAGTGTTTATTTTCTGTGCCCTCTTTTGAGGGCAGAGCTGTTGTTCCTGATGCCCTGCATTATAGAAATACCTCAGATAGCTCAGTTTGGTACAGGCAGCACTTCACACCTTGGAGCATGGAGCTCTCTGCAACAGAGAGGGAACTTGCTGTGCTATGGTGTTGTTACTTGGATATTCTTCCTCTTTCAGTGATCTAGGAAAAAAAAACCTCTGCCCTTACAGCCCTTCCTCAGTTGTAATGAAGCTGTCAAAAAAGGAGCTGCTGGCCCCAGGAGCAATTATTCATGATAACAGAATATATGTGCTAAAAGGCAGACAGTAGCTGCTCTCTGTCTCTGGTTGTTCAAAGTGAGAGAATTTTGGATATATCTTTTATTTATATTTTTGTTTATATATTTATTTATACATTATATATATGTGTGTGTGTGTGTATATATATATATATATAATTTAGGTTCTAAATGATTGCAAAGGGATGTGGAGTTTTTTTCAGATAGGGGGAGAAAAAACCCAAACACCTTATTTTCTGAAATACCTTAATAGCAGTTGGAGATTAATGACAGGTTAACCAGTTTGACTTGACAATGAGCTGCAGTGGTTGACTTTAAAATTCTCTTCATCTCACTTCCTATAGCTAGTATAGCAGCATGAGTTTGGGCTGGTCTAGCTAGGTCAAAATGTGTGTCACACAGGGAGCCATGTAGAAAAGTGAGAAAAAAACCTTCTCAGGAGCAACAGGTTTCCTTTTGTAGATTCAACCAACTGCCAAGAGCAACCCTAGTGCAAAACCCTTTCTTTTCCTCCTCTGAACACCTGCTCTTACAGTTGGGTTGGGTTTTTTGGTTTGGTTTTTTTTATAATTCTACCCCCATTGACCTCAAACCAACATCCTGTGTCCTGGTGGAGGCAGAAGCAGCAGGATTCAGGTTGGCATCCTTTGGACCCAAGCTGGGTGTTCAGCTTGGGTTGGGTATTTACAGCAAAGGTGTTGGTTCCCCAGCTGGAATGTGGTGTGGAACAGCTGAAATGTTCCTGTCCCAGCTGTGTTTTCCAGGAAATAACCTGGAATTGTGGGCTTGAAGGGACAGCTGGGGGTTCCTGCTGATGTTTCTCTAGGTTTGAATACCTGCATCTCTCTGAATTCAGGTGTATGCTCACAGGCTGTACATAAAATAGGCATAAATGGGTTTTTAACACACATGGATCTCTTTGCCTCACACACACAGATGTGTAAAGAGAGAGACAAAGACAGAAAGAAAGAGGAACTTCATTTTTAGGCAGGTTGCAAATGGAGTCTTCACTGGATATGGCAGAAGTAGAGGTGAAATAGGTTGGGGGGTTGGAAGATTTTTTGTTTCTTTTTTATTTTTTGAGGGTGAAACAGGGAGAGAGTGGAACAGATGGATTTTTGGTAAAGATTACAAGCATTACATGTAACATTCAAGATAAAAAAAAAAACTTATTGAGGAAGGCAGTTATTGTCACTGTGTCATCATGACAGACAGAAGCCCTAAACTGTCCTGAAAAAAGACCAAGCTGAAAGAGCACTGTGTTAAGAATTCAAAACAGAGAATGCTTCTGCAGAATGTTTTACCCAATAGTTCAAAGGACAGTGTTCTAAATGTCTGGTACTAATTCCTTTAGGAAAATCTATTTCAGTGGGCATCACTGTCATATTCATTAATGGGTTAAGATATGGAGTAAATTTATCAGATAGCCTTGGCAACATTGATTTATTTAAAATGCAGGGTACAAACTTGCTTGCAGAGTCTCTGAAGAGCTGTTGCTTTTAGCTTATAAACAATATTGGGGTTTTTGTTCTTTTTTTCTTTCAGTTATCTACATATTTGAAGCCTTATCTGGCAAGCCCTTAGGTGATGGGAAGCCTCTAACCCATAAGGTAAGGGAGTCCTCTTTTTTCTTGCATTTTGAAATTAAGAACCATTAATGGGTTTCCTCAGTAATGTGTCTAATAATCTATGAAAGGTTTACAGTCTTAACAGAAAGGAGCTTGACTGCTCTAGCTGACTCAAAAAAAAAATCAAAAATGAGATTTTATGCAGTGTTGATGTACAAAGGGGTAGGGTCTGTGCAGTTACTGGGATGTGTTTCTTGTGCACATCAAGTGTTTGAAACTACAGGTAAAGGGCAGCAAAACTGATCAGAGAGACTGGGGAGTGGAACAAACATTCAGCTTCTGCTTTGGGACTGCCACTGGTGTTTCTGCAGTTTTGTGGTAAATTGCTGAAGTCTTCTCTGTTGCAGTTTTGTTTGAATCTGCATGAAGTTCCATTTATATAGTGCTTCATTCAACAGGGAAGACACACAAAGTGTCTTCACAGTTCAGTTTTTCAAGGGTTTCCTGCCTTGTTTAAAGTAAAGCATTCATTTGGGTATCACATGCTTTCTGTGATAGGAATCTCCAAAATAAAAAATCAGATCTTTTTTCCTTTTCAGGCAGAAATAGTGGAGATTGCACTGGACCAGAAAGGACTTACAAGTGAAAGAAAAATAGCTTTTATTGATAAGAACAGAGATCTTTACATTACTTCAGTGAAACGGTTTGGGAAAGAACAGAAGATTGTCAAATTAGGTAAGAAAAACTCAAAATCAGTTCCCATGCTAGCATGCAAACAGATTTTTAGCTAGTACAAGAGACAAAATTGTGCTTTTTAATTAGCAGTGAAACTGGACTTGGAAAAAAAAGTTAGAAATAGTCCTATGGCTTTCCTGAGATAGTGGTAGAAACAATTTTGGTACATTTGGTCTAAATTCTGTTAAAACATTATTCTGAAAAGAATATTATTCTTTCTGAAACTTTCAGAAAGAGGGAACTGAACCTGGCTGAAAATTTGTAGGCTGTTAACCTTGCAAACTGGGGGGGTTAAAGCCCATCCTTCCAGAAGGAACTGAAGTGAGCAGTCATTACTCTTCCACCACAGTTCTACAAGTGTCCATTTCTTTTGGAATTTCTTGTGGAAATGCCTATTATTCTGTTCTCTTTACATTTATTCTGTTCTCTTTAAATTAAGGGACAATGGTTCAAACTTTGGCTTGGAATGACACATCCAACATTCTTTGTGGGACTCAGGATACCCGGTTTACTGTCTGGTACTACCCCAACACAGTCTATGTGGATAAAGATCTTTTGCCAAAAACTCTCTATGAAAAAGATGCCAGGTAATAGATCCTTTTTGATCAATTATTGTTATTGTGAATTATTGTTATTGTGAATTTTAACCAGTTTACTCATTCCTGAAAGAATTCTCTTAATTTTGTCGAAGTAGAAGCCAGGGTGGCAACTTGTAAAATTCTTCTCAAGTTCCTACTTCTTGATTTGGAAATGAGGAAAAAGTGTTTTAGAAGGTTGAGCATAAAGTTTGAGGTGGAAATGACAATGCACAAGCAGAATAACATCTTGATCCAAAAGGAAGATTTTATTCCTGTCTCCTGAAATATTGCCTTAGTTTGTAAAAAAACAGCCAACCAAGATCTGTTGAAAGTAACTTCTGGAAATTTCAAGTATGGAGATACAAGGTCACAGTTATCATTATTTTTTAGCTCAGACATTGTTTTTTAGCTCAGCATGTTTACTTTGCATGTTTACTTCAGCCTGTGCATTTGTGCTATGAAATTCTTCACAGGGAATACCTGAGCTCATTGATTACAGAATTGTCAGGACCCAAATATTTTCTACTGAAAAAATTATTTGAAAATTTAGTCAGGAATAGCCAGTTTGCCTTTGCCTTACAGCCAGTGAATGTGCATAACTCCAGTTTTATTTTTAGAGGACATGACTGCTGTCTGTTGGGTATAACCACTGAGTAACTAGGTGCTTAGATTTTTACATGCTCTGAAAATGAAGTGTAATTGTGTTGTAATCCTGAAACAAAGATTTCATTGCATCCCAAATGTTCTTTTTCTCTAAGGAAGAAGTGAATGTTAACTTAACCTTTCTTTCTCTACCCAGTGAATTTAGCAAAAATCCCCAGATTGTACATTTTGTAGGAAATCAAATAACAATTAGAAGAGCAGATGGTTCACTTATTCACCTTAATATTTCACCTTATCCTGGGATTCTCCACGAGTATGTTAGTAGCTCCAAATGGGAAGATGCTGTCAGATTGTGTCGCTTTGTCAAGGTAAATGCTCATTATTTGGAATATTCAGATATACTTTCACCCTAATATTTATCTTTTCGAGCATTAAGTTAATAATTACAATGGCACATCAGATGTTACATCTCTGTTCTGTTTTGTTGCTGAGGATTTGGGGGCTGGTCTTGAAAAATTATACATTTTTTTGCAATTACATGAAATACATAATTTTGGTTGTTATTATACCTAATAAAAATCCTTCTTTTTACTCCAGATTGAACACAGGTACTCACAGAAGTTATTAATAAGCTAAAGTTTTCAGGGCTGGGCCTGTAATATAACTGATAAAAATTATCTGCATGTCCACATGCAGGTGCCTAGTATTTTTCATTATTTTATTTCACTTGTTTTGTTTGTGTTGTTTTTTTTTCCTTTGCTTGCTTTTGTGTGTATTTAGGCAACATCAACAGATGAGGTGAGTCTGGCAGCCCTTAGAACAGACACCCCAAAAAAAAAAAATCTCCCCCAAACCCTCCTTCCTTTCCCTTGTTTACTGCTAAAAAAGACATTAGTGCTTCCCTATGACTATCAGGTTTTAGTAGTGTAACTTTGTCACTATGCAGTCAGAATTGAACAGGGAAGATATCAAAATATCAGGATTTTCCTGGATGTTTTTCTGAGTTTGGGGGTTTCTTTAAGGTTGGGTGGAAATAATGCAAAAGCCATGACAGAAGAAAACAAGGATGTTGTAATAACAACAAGAACAATAATGTTATTGGTGCTGTTGTTATTATTATTGGCATTGTTGTTATTGCTACGAAGTTTTTCTAATTCTTAATTCTAAAGATAAAAGGTACTGAAATGACCACAAGGGAGCCAGAACTTTTGAAGCTCTAATTTATATATTTATATTTCAGCAGGCTTATGTTCTCCAGGGATTATTTGTTTTTTCCCTTTCACTTTCATTTGTAGTAGGTTTATGATAACTGTGCAATTAGTGTGAATGTCAGCATCATGGTTCCAGTACAGTTATTTTTGGAATCAGGCTGAGATGATCCAGATTAAAATAGTTTGGGGTTTTTTTTTTAACCCCAACCAGTGCTTTGGTTTCCAGCACAGTTCCACGGGCAGTGACAGGGACACTCATGAGATGCTGATAAAGTGATGACAAGAGTTCATTACTGACTGAGACACTGAAAACTAATGATCAGCCACACTGTCAGTCTCTGCTGATCACAACCTCAACATTTTGATAAGGAGTTCAGAGAAATAATGAAGTAGGAGTGCTTTTTTGGTAAGAGATTTAGGCCACGAATGGCATAAAGAGAAATGTGTTACCTTACAGCATTTCAGGACTTGGGTGCTTCCTTTGGGAAGTCATCTGCAGCCTGCTAATGAGTGTTTGAGGATTAAGGAGTTGCATTCTGCTTTAAATTTCAGGATCAAACTATGTGGGCCTGTTTAGCTGCCATGGCTGTTGCCAACAAAGACATGGCCACCGCAGAAATCGCCTACGCGTCCATTGGGGAGGTGAGAAAATGCTTTTTCTTCCCAGTTAAATCATAGCAAAACTAATTTTATTCATTAATTTGCCTCAATATAAACCGTTGTACCATCTCCTGAACAGATTGACAAAGTTCAGTTTATCAATTCCATCAAAGAGCTTCCATCAAAAGAGTCCAGGATGGCTCAGATCCTGCTGTTCAATGGAAACACCCAAGAAGCTGAAACGCTGCTCCTCCAAACAGGCCTGGTTTATCAAGCCATCCAAATCAACATTAACCTCTTCAACTGGGAAAGGTAGGGGCAGTGGTGGACTCCCCCACTTTGGAAAGTTTGAAGTCTCAGCCCAATGGGTTGCTGAGACATCTCAGATAAACAATAATATTAGAAGGGTTGGGCCAGGTGATCCTTGAGCTCCCTTCCCACCTGACGCTCTGTGATCCTCTGACTGCTTTAAACACATTCTGTTTATGAGCAGTCTTACTGAGGTAACCTCTAAATTTAGATCAGTTGTTTTATTGCAGACATTTAGCTGACTAATTTCATATCTGGAGTTGCCCTGAGCTATAAAAAGATGAAGTTAATCACATCCTGACAACAACCGATGAAGCAACTTTTTTTTTTTCCCCCTCTCATTTTTAGGAGACACATGTATTCTGTGATGAAAGTCCAAAAAACATGCTTGGAATAATTCTGAAATAACATTCTGCTTTTTCATTATTGCTAAGGCAGAAATGTCCTCAGCAATACCTCAAACTCTCTGTGACCCTCGAAGAACTCAAAGCTGTTTTGAAATGTCTTGCTGCTAAAAATAGCCCTGTGGCTATTCAGGCTCCCAGCACTGCGTAGGTGGATGACATATGAATTAGGCCTGAGAAAACAAAGCAGGAATTTCTCCTTTAAACACAACCCACGTTTTTTGACAGAACCTTCTGAGGCCATTTACTACTAATTTCCCTCCTGTTCTATTTGTATCACTGTGGGCAAAAAGTTGGTTTTTCCTCTCTGCTTATCTGTGGGGTTTTTATTCTGTTGCCTAACATGTATCAGCTAAAAACTGCATCTACCAAACACCACTGGTCCTTATGCCATTAAGAAGAAAACAGATGGGAGAGTAATAAACTGTACTAATCCAGTGATCCATCTTTCCCATCTGCAGAATATTCATAAATCACCATACATGTGGATTGTCACAGTGTTCAGAAGCAAGTCCTGACTGTAGTAAAGTTACTTAAAATTGTTACTTTTGCCCCTTAATACTGAGAGTGCTAAACTCACCGGTCTGGTTTATTTCCTTCAAATAAATACACCCTATTCTCAAACTCCAGAGGTTGTCAACAGAAATAATGTTGGCTATTTTTCATACCATGCATCACAAAGCAGATGCTCTCCTGCCCTGGCTCTGTTGGATCTCCTGTGACTGATACTGGGGTAAAACCTCCTGGCTCTGTAGATTAGGAGTTTTGCCTGCAGCCCAAACAGTTTCCAGTGCATTGTTTTGCAAATCCATGGTGATTGTCATGCCACAGCATTTCTATAAAGCCCATTTCTCTTTTATTTCAGGGCCCTAGAGCTAGCAGTAAAGCACAAGACCCACGTTGACACAGTCCTGGCTTATCGACAGAAGTTCCTGGAGGACTTTGGTAAAAAGGAAACAAACAAAAGTTTTTTGCAATATGCAGAAGGTGTAAGTATTCCTTAGAAATAATCTACAGCTTTAGGTCAGCCTGCTCTTTGTAACCAGTTTGGGAATTGCTCTTACATTTTCCTTCTTTGCTTCAAATGGGGACACAAATCTTTAGATTGGGCATCAAAGTACAAATTGATAGCTTGGTGTGTGGCTGCTTGGCCAGGGAGGTTGTGCATAGGTTTGATGTGAGGGCACAGATACAGAATGTATACATTTAGTAGCTGCCAAGGGTTATACAACTGGAGGCACAGTTGTTTTCCCTAAACAGGGAGCCAGACCTTAGTAGGATTGAATGTGTACCTCCTAAATGTCTTCAACATTTTTAGGTGATTTTATGGATGGCAACAATAACAAACATCAAAGGGATCCAGATTTATGTAAAGGGTGAACTGCAACCCATTCTGCCTGACAGCTAAATATACAATTTCACCAAACTTCTGGAAACCCTCCCCATCATCAGGAGGCTGTTTGGATTTATTAGCTTTTCACAGAACTTAAAAGACTGAGGGCAGATCCCACAGCTCACTAGCTAGAAGTTCATGTGCTGGATTCCACACAAGGTTCCTAAAGAAGTCTTTTTCTGCATCCACCTCCTGAAGGTCTTGATCTGCAGATAGGAGGGGACCTGGAATGAAGAAGATTTTAATTCTTGGCTACAGTAGGAATTAAATTCTTAATGTAGCCTCTCAGACTCATCTAGCAAAGTCAGAAGGAAATGTTAAGGGCATCAAAGGGAAAAAGGAAGATTTTGAGCTGCTCTTCCTTCTCAGGGGAAAAAATAACCCTCAGGTTTAAGTAAGAACTCCCTCAGGTTTAAGTAAGGAGCTTTTTACCTCTTTTCTCAAAGCTGAGAACATTACTCAGCAATCAGATAAGGAATCTAAATAATGTGTAATAATCTAAATAAGAATAAGATTTCAGTCATCAGATCCAAAGCACCTGGAGCCAGTCCATGCATCCTGAACTGGGGGATTAACCTTTTCACAGATGTAACTGTGGTTACATCTTGCCTCCCAGAGCATCTTCCCTTCATGATTTAGTGAGCAGAATAACAGCTCCTCTGAAAATTCCCTCTGCAGCACTTGAGATTTTTTTTTCTCTCTTTTCCCCATCCCAACTTTGACATTCTGAATTCTCCAGCAGTGAAACTCAACTTTGTCATTACATTTTTGGCATCATCACATGCACCATGATCCATTCTTTCTTTTCAAGCATTTTTCTGGGGAAGAAAGGCAATGATTGTACCCCACTGTACCACAGATATTCTACTCTTATCTCTCAGTTCTCAGTATCTCTACTCCTATCTTTCAGTTGCCCTGAAAGAACACAGCCAGAAAATGACAATTCTCTGTGGCTGGAGAGATGCCAGCAAAAGGCTAAAACATTTCTTGATGCAGGAGATGAATTTCAGGCAGAAATCTGATTTCTGTTACATCAGAGAACTACTGATAACATGCTGCCAGTTTCCTGGGTGGGCTTTAGGTGCAGTCAAAAGCCATCAGCACATGTCCTGTTGGTAAAGGGCTGTGTTCTTGGTAATGGGACACAGATGCCATTTCATTAAAATTAGATGCAAATTGCTCCATGTCATTTTTGTGGTTTAGTGTTGGGTTTTTGTGTTGCCAGATGTGGAGTATTAGTATTGAAATATATAAAAATATTTCCTTGTATGTAATATAATAAAGTGTAATATAGTACAATCTAAAGTAAACATTTATATCATATAATATATACTATTATACTATGTAATATATATGAATTTATATTCTTTGATATAAAATATAGCTTGCTTTATGTTAAAGGTGGAAAGCTCAATTTGTTAGAACTCAACTGTGCCTTCATGCATTCAATTATTGCAAGTTGTCAGTAATTAATAATATTGTTTTATTATAAATAATGATATTTTAATGATTAATAATAACTGATGTGGTCACTTTGTAGCTTGGAATTGTCCTGTTAGTGAGCAGCTATCTGTTAAACCTCTCTATATATTGTTTGTTGATTTCTGTGTGTTTCTTTTTCTGCTCTTACAGGTGGAAGTTGATTGGAATAAAATCAAAGCCAAAACAAAGCTGGAAATTGCTCAGGAAAGAGAACGAGCAGCATCTGGTCCCTCAGTGAGAGGCAGTGTGACTGTGCAGCAGTAACTGTCCTTTGGGGCATCTGAAATAGTGCTTCTTGAATATAAATAAAAAAGCCTCAGGAGTGAGAACTGTTGTTTACTGTTGGATGACAGAATTATTTCTTTACTACAGTCTCATTTTGAGACTTCTGTTCTCATGACTCCAGTGAGTAAACACATTGTAGTCCATGATACACATATGAGAAAAGAGGGAAATTAGCTGCCTTTCCATTAGTGTTTTTTACCTTTTCATTGCCATTAAAATTACTTAACCTGGGTTGGCTTGTAATTAAGTACCCATTTCCCTGTTTGAGCACCTAGTTAAGTAGCTTGCTTATTTCTGCAGCCTCAGGGACCTCTGAAAAGTTGTATTTAAATTGCCCTACACCAAATTTATCAAACTGTGAGTGCTGAAAAACTTAAAAAAGGAGCTTGCACCCATCAAGAGCAATAGACTCTCACTCACAGTGAAGCCAATACCTTTTTCTGCTAGTATGTATGTACCAGCAAGTTCTTGGATAGATGATTTCAGGTGACTTCAGCAGCTCAGGATTGCCACTGTTGCAGCAAGAAAGGGTATTTTCTGAGACAATGTAAATTGTGTGGAATGCTGTGGAAGGGGCTTTGAAAGTTGAAGTAACAACCAGCTGGTTTGGTAGCATCTAACGTATAACTGACATCAATATTGAGACCTTCCTCAAGGTTAGAGTTGCAAAATCATTTTGGGAGAGCTTTCCACATATTCTGCCTCGAGCACTTGGGCTGAAAATATTTTTTTGACATGGGTTTCATCAGGATCTGTTGTGCTTTGTCTTCCATCTGGAAGTGGCTGCAGATCTGAGATGTTTTGTGCAGAAGGTTGCTTCATAATGGACACTGAATAATTATTTGAATTATTTGATTCCTATCTTTCACATGTTCCCATCAACACATTAAATATCTGTGCTTCTGTCAAATTCCTCAGGCTTGTAAATTATCCTAGGGCACTTTTTTTCTAGGGCACATTTCTTCCTAAAAGCAAATAAAGATGTATCTAATAGCTGATGCATTAGGTGATCTCCTGGCTGCTCAATAAAACACTTTTGATGTCGCTCATTTGAAAACCCCACAGTCTCCTGCTGGACTGAACACCTTCCCCTTCCATTCACTTGCAGAAAGCACTTGGCTGGTTCCAGAATGAACTCCAAAATACCATTAATGGCAAGTGTTTGATGGTAAATTCATGAAGCCTGGCTCAGGTCTGTCATGCAGTGTAAGCAATTTTTGAGCACCAGCCTGGTGGCAATACAAAGATGGTCAGATCTATTTTTTTTTCCACGTGCCTCCAGTCCTGAGCTGTGCTGAGTTTGTTCATGTTAAATAGAAAAAGAAAGAATTAAAAAAAAAAAACCCCAAGGTTTTTATCAGGTAACCTGGTAGAATTCCTACCTTGGATATATTCTGGAATATTCTCAGAAGAAAACATTCTTCCATGGCTTACTTCTTGCAGGGTTTTTCCATACCACATCTGCAGTTGCAGGGAAAAAAGTCCAGGATATTTTTGAACTAGTTTGTCAGGGGGTTTTTAAAGTTCTACATTGCATTTGCCTGGACCCTTTCCCAACTGTTTTTGAAAGGGCATTTAATGACATCTGTTCAGGAAGAAGAAATTCCAGAAGGATAGAGCTGTACCAGGTATGTTCATGCCCTTGACCACAGATTTTCTCTGGTTTTAAGAAGGGAGATTCAAATGGAAGTGTGGAAAATGTGTTTTTAAGTGAGGCAAAAGCTGAGGCAAGTGTTTAAAAGCTGTAATTGAATTAGAAAAGCAATATACTGACCAAATCTTGTGTGCATTAGCTAACAATCCTGTCTTTTAAACTTCCAAACATTGCACTGGGCTCTCCTTGCAAATAGGCTTGGAAATTACATCAAAATATGGAGATTTCCCTCCCCCTTCTAGCAGTGTAATGGTGACAAACCTAAATAAGTGTTGGTGTCAGCCAGTGCCTGCCCTGCCTTTGGCCACAGCTGGTTTCCCATCCCAGTCTTTGTGCATTGACCAAAAAAAAAAATTAAAAAAAAAATAGTTGGAAGTACTGCTGTAATCTCACTTTCCACCCCATTTTAACTTCTCTTTTTGGCTCCCCATGATTCCAGGTAATGCAAATTGTTCAAGAAACCTTCTTCATTTTTACCTCTAGCTTTATGTTTTTAATAGTGTGGAGGGAAAAAAAGGAAAACCAGCTTTTGCCTTCTGGTCTTGAAGGCAGTGGGGGTCTCTGTGGGTCAGATTTTCTCCTTTGAAACTGGAACAGGCTTGAAGCTTTGAGTCAGCTGATGGGAAAACTTCAGTTCCCAGTTTATCCAGAACCATTTTCTACTGGAGGAAAACCAGTGTCCCCCTCTACAAGCTTCCCAGCCCAGCAGTGGGTGTGCAGAAGGCCAGAAGCTGGTTCCTGGAGGCATCTTTGAGGGAGATGAGGTTGGAATCTGCCTGGGAGTTTGGATTCTGTTTGGGGCTTCTCCTCCAGCTGCAGGTGATGGATTTGGTGACACTGGAGAGCTGGGCTTTGGGATTCTGGAAGGTTGAAGCCCACTCTTTCAGCCCAGGGCAGCTGAAAGAGTGGTGAATTCTCTCTCTTCCAATCTTTGCAAACCCCAATAAACATTGATAAAAGTCGTGGGGGCCACCAAGCAGTTCCCTAATCCAGCTTTGCACCAGGACTCCTGGGAATGGAACCCAAGAAATCCCAGGTGAGAACACATGGCAGGATGGGGGCTGGTTTCTTGGGGTTACCACAGTCTCAGGCTCTTCTCTTTCTCCTCTTCCTTCTCCTCCTCCTCCTCCAGCCATCCCTGTCCCCTGCAGTGTACAAAAAGGGCCTGATCTCAGTTCCAGGAAAAAGGGAATTGTCACTTCAGCTAGATACAAGGATTTTCTGCCAGCCTCTGGGAACATCCTCACATTTTCAGATGTGATGTAGCAATGTTCACAAGCCACAGCAAGGAGTATTTCAAAATTCAGATGCCCATACTGATACCTACTCTAGCCAAAGCCCCAGTTCTGCAGCCTGAGGAATTGTTCTCTGGCACCTAAAATTATTGCTTGGAAGGGGAGGTGTCTCCCACTCCCTCTGCTTGGGAGCCCTTCACCTACCACCCATAGAACCAAGGACCCATTTTTCTGGAGGGCTTGGTGGGCAGAAGACCTGGCAGTGAGTTGGCACCAAGGTCTGCTGGATTGGGCCACTAATTTCCCAGCTCAGAACTGATCCCAGGTCACCTCTGTGAGACAAAAACTCTGCTCATATTTTATTAGCAAGCTCTGGGGAGCCTGCACCTCCCTTCCACAGAGCCTGCTGTGCAGCACACCATCCCCATGGACCCTCAGGGGGGGACAGGGTCTCCCCAGGGTCCCCAATGTCCCTCCCAGAGACCTCTGTGCTTGGCATCACATCCCTCCCGGGTACCACTGACTGTCCCTCTGCTGTCCCCTGTATCCCATTTCCCTGGTGTCCCTGGCACCTCACCCAGTGGTGACAGCTGTGGCCATTCCCTGGTGTCCCCATTATCCCTTCCCCTGCTGTCCCCAGCACCCCACCTCCCCCATGTCCCCAAGCATCCAGCTGTCACCTCTTTGTCCCTCCCCTGGTGTCCCCTGTGTCCTACCTCCTCTTGTCCCCAGCATCCTGTCCACTGGTGGCCACTGTGTCCTTTCCCTGGGTGTCCCCAGCATCCCCACCTCCCCGATGTCCCCAAGCATCCAGCTGTCACCTCTTTGTCCCTCCCTTGGTGTCCCCAGCATCCTGTCCACTGGTGGCCAGTGTGTCCCTTCCCCTGGTGTCCCCACCTCCCCAATGTCCCCAACCATCCAGCTGTCACCTCTTTGTCCCTCCCCTGGTGTCCCCAGCATCCTGTCCACTGGTGGCCACTGTGTCCTTTCCCCTGGTGTCCCCACCTCCCCAATGCTGTCTCTTATNAGGCCGGGTTTTATCCCTGATGAAAAATTGATGGGGATGTTTGGCGGCGGTTCAGGGACTGATGGGGCGGGACGGGGCAGCCGGCCAGGCAGGCACCCACCCCACCGGGTGTCCCTGTCACCCCAGCGGGTGTCCCTGTCACCCCAGCGGGTGTCCCTGTCACCCCACCGGTGTCCCTGTCACCCCAGCGGGTGTCCCTGTCACCCCAGCCGGAAATGGATCGTCCTCTGGGTGGGGACGGGATCCCTGGGAAGGGGTAATCGGTACCCCAGGAGATGGGGATGAAGCTGAGGATGCAGGAGGAGTGGTACCTGAGGATGCAGGAGGAGTGGTACCCAAGGCCAGGGGGATGAACCTCAGGCTGGGGTGATGAGCAGTACCCAAGGCCATGGGGACAAGTGACACTCGAGCCCTGAGTGACCTGTGGGAGGGGAAATGCCAAGCACAGAGCCTACCACTGAGTTTTCCTTTTAAAAAAGAGAAAATCAGAGCAGCCAGGGACAGGCTGGCTCCCTCCAAGGCACAAGTGAAGGTTTTTGTTGTTGGTTTTCGTTCCTACCATGAAGGTTTCACAGCTTGTCACCTGTTGGCCAGGCCAGGGGGTCCCTGTGTCATCCAGCAGTGACCACTGCCTGCACTTCTGGGGACCCAATCCACCCTTTTATTCACCCCCCACACTTGGCTGTGTTCTCTGCTGATTACAAAACCTCTCAGGCAGGGGAGGGGGGGGGATAGAGGAGCAGGAGGTCTAACAAAGTCATGGAAAAACTTATGAATGTAAAACCTGGCAAAAAAATCTGACCAGTGCTTTCCTGCTTGGCTTCCTGTGAGGTCACCATGCCAAATCTGCCATGCAGCAGCTAACCCACCATGGCTCCTGTTTACTCCACCTGTGACGGGTTTATTGCTGATCTGGATGATGCTCCTGCTGCCATCCCAACCTCTGGGTAACCTTTATCCAGGTTTTGTGGTGCTCAGGAGCAAAGATGGGAAAGAAAAGACTCCTGGCAGCCCTGGGGAGAGAGAGGTACCTGAAGGGAAGGAGAGAACAAGGGGAACCACCAGTTTTTTTCTCTCCAGGGGTTTGTTCTGTGGGTGCTTCCTCACTTGATGGGCACTGGGAGAGGGGGAAAGATGAGCTGGCAGGAAGCTGAGACAGGAGGGGGGGGGGAGAAAAGGTCTTTTCTCTGGTATTTTTGGGAGCCACCTGCCTGGATTCAGCCACCCCACACAAAGAGGTGGCTGTGGGGACCCTGGGTCTGGGCCTTAGGGATGTGTCCCAGCCCACAGGATCGGGGATGCTGAGCACCCTGTGCCTGTGGGCTGCATTTTTCTCCAGCCTTTTGATAATAAATAACCCAGGTGATATTTTTTTGGATGATGAACGAAGAGCTGAGAGCAGGGAGAAGCCCAACCCTCCATTAATAAAGCTCTGAGTTTTAACAACATTTCTGATAAGCTGCAGCTCCACCAGCAGAGCTCTATGAAATATTAAAGCCTGTTGATAGCTCATTAGAGGAACCATTCTGGCTGCAGGAGTGGCTGCAGGATGGACTCTGCACCCTGACAGCCCAGGAAAACCCCATCTGGAGGAGGGGAGCAGGAGCTGCCACACCATGAAGAAATAAGGATTTAAATCCTGCATCCAAATGGGCCCAGCTTGGTCCCCAGTGCTGTCCCCATGGGCCTGAAGGACATGGCTCAGTACCTGACTGTGGTGATGGGCAAAGGTTGGACTGGGGGAGCTTGGGGGTCTCTTCCAACCTAGAACATTCTGGGATTTTTCTGCCCCCCCAAGGACAACTGAGCCCTGGGGCAGCACCAGGGTGAATAACTCCCCTTTAGCTTCTGTATCCTCCTCCCCCAGCCCCAAATCTCCTCTTTTTCACAAGTGAGAAACCCATTTGGGCTGCCTGGAGCCTCAGGCAAACTCTGGGGCCATTGAGCAGTTTCTGGGAAGGAGCTTTAGAAGTTGAATTTTTTTATTTTTTTTCCAGTTTTGCTGGGGATGGACAATTATTGATCCTGCAAATGACCTCTGCAAAAATCCATCGATCCCCTTGGAACAGCAGATCATTAAATATTTGTCTTCCAGATCTTTCAAACGGTGCCAAAGTGCTGACCTGGCAAAAAAAATAATAAAATATTTTTATAGTGTCATTAGCATTTGTGTAACCCCCTGCATGGAACCTTGCTACCTGAAATGCTCTCTGCACAATGACTCCTCACATCTGCATTTTCTTTCTTCTTATATGGTTTTTGTTTGGCGCTTTTTTTTTTTTTTCATTTCAAATACAGGAAAATTAATTGGGAAAAATTACTTTGGGCTGTGACAGAAAGCCTGGCAGGCAGAGGAATAATCCCAGGAGTTGGTGGAGGGAATTTGGATGGAGAGATGGAGGGATTTGGATGGAGAGAGATGTGGCTGAGGATCTGGCAGGAGAGGGATGGTTTGGGTGGGTGATGCTGGAGCTGGAGGTGGTGGTGGGGAATTTGGCCCTTGGAGTGGCAGCTGTACAAAGAGTGAAAAACAGGTATTTCTGCACATTTCTTAAAAAAAAAAAACCAAGAATGAAGATGCTGTGGAGAAAGCCCCTTGAGTCTGGAGCTCTGCTGAGGGGGAGCTGGGGTTGAACACAAGGAGCTGAGACCAATTGCTCCACGTTTTTTGAGCACATCTGTAGCTGCAAGAAAGCTTCAGAAAGGAGAAGGTGACTCTGCATGTGTAAAAAAAAAAAAAAAAAAAAAAAAACAAAAAAACCCAAACCCAAGACCAACAACAAACAAAAAACAAAATAAAAAAAAGCCCCAAACAAATCCATAATGAAAAAAAAACCCCAAAAGCCATTACCTCATGACTCAGAAATGTCCACAGCCAGCAAATATTTGCTGTTACACTATTAAAAACCAGAGAAAGGGGGATAGGCTGAGGCACCCCGAATGACTCTGCTTCCCCCCCAGCCTGGGGCAGGTCTTTGGTTAACAGCTTGGGATGCTCTCCAGAAATGGGATGTCTGTTCTTCCAATGAATAAATAAAAATAAATAAGTAAATAAAAAGGTGGAAACGTTGCAGGGCCATGATCTGGGTGCCAAGTGTGCTGCCAGCTTCCCAGGCTCCGTGGCACTGCTAAAATGTCTGATTTTATTCCTTTAATTAAAAATAAGCATTAGGAAGATTGGAGGGTGAGTTCTCCCCTTACAAGGAGGACTTGAAACCTTGGCCTCTGGGGAGAAGAAAATTCACCCCCTGAGTCTGGGCTAAGGTTTTCAGTGTGCCAAATAATTCCTGGCCCTCCATCCAACAGGACCCTGGATACAGGGATAACCTTGGATAACAAAGGGTGCTCGTGGAATAATAATTTGCTCCCATGGCTCTTTTTTTTTTTTCTGATAGAAATTTATAAAAAAAGATGCCAGGATTATAACCTTGATCCCACAGCATCCCTCAGCCCCTGGTTTATTCCAAGCCCCCTTGATGGCAGTGAGACCCCTGGGAGAGTGACTGGGCTGGGTGCCCCAGGGGGATGTACCAGCAACTGAAATGTATTAACAAAATAAAAAGGCAATAGAGGACAATCTGTCACAGCTGGGAGGATGGCTGCAGTGGGCTGGAGTAACCAAAAAAACCTATTTTTTTAATGTTTTTTTTTTTATTATTATTTCTTTACAGGGGGCAACAATTTCCAAGCCATGGCCCTGGTTAGTCACATCACCAGTCACATCACCTCTTGAGGGGCTGCCACCACCCAGCCACCAATTTCTGAGCTGATTTGATCTCCCTGTTATTTACAACTTAGCCCCAGAGCTCAGCCTCTTCCTATTATTTGTGCTTAAATATAGCCAGGGATTCTTTCCCACTCCTTTTTCTCTCCGAGTGTTTTTTTTTTTCCTGCCACCCACACTCCTCCCATGAATCAGGAGGCACACAGAGGAGATGTTCCCAGCTGGCCAGGCCCTTCCTGGATGTTTTGGAGCATCCTGAGCATCAGGAGGTGAAATCACATCACTCTGCTTGTCACCCCATCCCACATCCCAGGTCAGGTCACCCTGGACACATCCCAGCTGCTTTGCTGCCATCCCAATGGGGGAATTTCAGAGGATTGTGGAATTGTCTGGGCTGGGGGAAAAAAAAAAATAAAAATCCTTGAAAATCCACGAGTCCATTATCCCACCTCTGCTGAGACCCTCAGCACCTCCAGGGCTGGGGATTCCACCACCTCCCTGGGCATTCTTTAATTACTCAGTTTCAGGTGGTCCCAGTTTTTGGGCAGCCCATCCTAATCACTAAAAGCAGATAACACCCCAGGCAGAGGGAAGGGGGAGCAGCTTTCTGCTGAAAACCTTCTTCTCTTCCCATCTGTCTGCAGACACTTTAATTTTAATAAATTAGACATTCCCCCCCCCAGTTTTGTCAGCACCACCCTGAATTCTCCAGCCTGCCCAATGCAGATTTTTTCCATGGAGGATTTTTTTTTTCTGGGGAGAAATCCAAAAGCCACCCCAAACCAGGACATTGCTGGAGCAGCAGGGGGGTACCTTGATGGAAAAAAAAGAAAGGGGGAGAAAAAAAAACCCCAAAGCTTTTGGCTCTTTTCCTGGGAGGGGGGAGCCATGCAGGGACCCATCCTGGAGTGATGCAGCAGCTCCTGAGAGAAGGGCAAGAGGAGGGGGAGGGATGAGGATGCTGAGGATTTGGGGGGAGGATGTGGAGGTGTTGGTTGTATCTGAGGGATGTGACAGGTCTGAAAGGCAGGATAAAAATGTGGGAAATGTACCAAGGCTCTGCTGAGGAGAGAAGGAAAAAAAAAATAAATTGTGGGGTTTTAACTTCAATATTTTTAACTGAGGCAAAATATGAAGGTCAAGCTGCCAAAAAACCCCCAAACCACGAGTGTGAGAGGGATTTGTCAAATGCTGGGGTGTGTTGTTTGGGGCTGGATGGTTTGTGTGCCTGGAGAGGATCTGGAATGGGAAAGCAGGTGTGGGGAAGGGAATAAAAGCTGCAGCTGGAGCTTTCCGCTTCCCCGGAGCGGGTTCGGAACGGTCCGGAGCGGGTTCGGAACGGCCCGGAGCGATGCGGGAGGAGATCCGAGGACTTTCCAGCCAGACTTTGGTGTCTTTGGGATGTGATTAACACCTCCACCCCCCTCCTGATTTAGCGGCATCCATCCCCCGCAACGAACCACTAAATGAACCTTTTTATTTAATTTTTAGGAGTGGAACCTTTTCTCCCCCCTCCCAAGGAGCGGGGAGCGCGGAGCATCCCGGGCCCGGGGAGCTGTTGCCATCTGCAGGCGACTTCTCCTCCCTGCCAGCAGGGATGGGATTCCGGGATGGATGGGATTCAGAGATGGATGGGAATCAGGGATGGATGGGAATCAGGGATGGGATTCACCTCTGAGATGCTGCTGGGCCTTGGGGACAAACCCAGCAGCCCCAGGACCTCCTCTCCTCAGGGACCCCCCCTCCTCTTAGGAAATTTTTTCCGGCTGGAAAAGACCTTTCAGACCATCAGGTCCAACCCTTTCCAGGAAGAAATTTTTTCCCAGTCTTCAACCTGGGCAACTTGAAGCACTTTCCTCTTGTCCTTGGTGGGACACTGGTCTGGCAGAGCTGCCAAAGGGAGTGACACCACCTCAGCTCTTCTTCTAAGATGGGTCCAAGGTGTCCAAGCCCTCTACTTCCCCCTCTACCCCCCCTCACATCCTGCATCCAGTTCTGGATGGGATGGGATCTGTTGGGATGAGTCCAGAGGAGGCCACAAAGATGATCCAGGGGCTGCAGCACCTCTGCTCCCAGGAGGGGCTGAGGAGCTGGGATTGTTCAGCCTGAAGATGAGAAGATTCCAGGGAAAAATTAGAGTTGCCCCCCAATCCCTGAAGGGAACTTACAGGAAGGCTGGAGAGGGACTTTTCATAAGAGTGTCCAGCCATAGGAGAAAGGGAGATGGATTTAAGCTGAAGGAGAAGAGGTTTAGATTGCATCTTAGGAAGCAGTTCTTCATTAGGATGGTGATGAGGCTCTGGAACTGATTGCCTGGAAAAGCTGGGGATGCTCCCTGCCTGGAGGTGTTCAAGGCCAGGCTGGAGGAGGCTTGGAGCATCCTTGTCTGGATAAGAGGTGTCCCTGCCCATGGCAGGCAGCTTGGAGGAGATGAGCTCTAAGGTCCCCTCCGACCTCAGCCCTTCTAGAATCCTGTGATGAAAACGTGTCGGGGGTGGTTTCACCTTCTCAAGATGTCTTGCTGCTAGAACGACCAAGGATGAAGCTTTAGCAACTGGGAAGAGTGTTCAAAGTGATCCCTTTCTTTCAGGGGGAGCACTCAGTTCTGCTGCCATCACTAAATCATGGTCCTGCAGCTGCAGGGAGGAGGTCTTTAACTTCAGGATGGAGGGAGAGCTGAGAATAAAATGTTTAATTTCATGATAATGAGCTGGCTGGTGCTCAGGTGAAGCTGGTGAGGCACTCAGGAGGGCTTTTTGTCAGGACCTGCGTGCTGGGCTTTGGAATCAGAGAATAATTTGGGGTGGAAGGGACCTCTCAAGGCCATCCAGTCCAAGCCCTGCAGCATCAGGGACACCCTCACCCAGATCAGGGTGCTCAGAGCCTCCTCAAGCCTCACCTTGAACATCTCCAGGGATGAGGCCTCCCTGGGCACCCTGCTCCATTTTTCCATCACCCTCATGGGACAGAACTTGTTCCTAACACCCAGCCTAAACCTCCTCTAATGTTAAAGGAAGTTTGCCCAGCTGCTGCCCCTGTGGCATGAACATGTTTTGAGCTGGCTGCCAAGGATCCCATGCAAAATACGTGATTTATTTCCCATTTGAATAGAAAGAGCTCAGTTTCCTGACAAAGGGGATTGAACTGCACTGTAAAACCTCCTGCCCCAAGCTAACAATCACAGCCCACATGGAAGTTTGGCCCTGGATCCTCCCCCAAATTCCTGCCTGCCTGGGTGAATAGCTCTTCTTTGAAGCCTTGCAGGCAAATCCTCTGGCTCTGCAGACATTTTAATCTTCCCATCCCTGGCTGGAACACACCATGCAGTGTTGTACTGGGGTGCTGTAGGGCCAGCAGCAAGCACAACTGGGGCTGAGTGAGCTTCCCTTGGAAAAACACAAGTCCACTGAGCACTGGAAATCCTGCAGCCTCCTGACTTGATGGTGTCACGGCTGCCCCAGGGCAGAAAAATCCTTTGGGTGACAAAGTGGAGCCTTTGCATCTGTTTTCTTTGTGCCTTTTTTCCTGGTTTGTGTAAGTATTCTGGAAAAGATGTTGGTTGCTCAACTAGATCCCCAAAAGTGAATGTGTAAACTGCTCCTAGGAGTCATGGTGATAGTAATATAAAAAGTGTGATTACTGACTTTGCTGAAAACCCTGTTTCTGAGTAGCCTGGACAAATGTGTTGAGGGAGGAAGAAGAGGTGGCTTTTCCCCTTGTCTCACTCCTTACACCAATCTCTGGCCTGGCAGTGCTTCTAGGATTTATCCCCACGTGGATATTCTCTGGTGGAAGTGATGATGCTCATTCTGGGATTACTGGGACAGACCTGGGGAATGGGGGTGTGTGTGTGGTGTCTCTGGAGTTGTAGGAGGGTGAAAATGCTCTGATTCATAGAATGGTTTGGGTTGGGAGGGCTTTTCAAGATCATAAAGCTCCAAGCCCCTTGCATGGACAGGGACACCTCCTACCAGAACAGGTTGCCCAAGGCTTCATCCAACCTGACCTTCAACATTCCCAGGACTGGGGCATCAACAGCCTCCCTGGGCAGCCTGTTCCAGTGTCTCACTACCCTGATGGTGAAGGATTTCTTCCTCATCTCTCACCTAAATCTCCCCTCTGTGCTGCCCCACCTGAACTGCTTGAGCAGAACCTGATTTTTAGGTGACCAGGAGCTTGGAACCCTTGGGGAAAAAAAAATATTGGAAGGCATCTCAGGTTCCACATCCTGAATCCCCATCCTGCAGGGGTTTGGGAGGCTACTTGGGGCCAGCAGCTCTCAGGGATGGGGAATTCAGGTGTTTGCCCTTGGAGAGGAGAGGCAGGAAAACCCCAGGGTGCTGCTTGTGAGGATTCTTCCTCCAGGTGCAATCAGCAGCTGGACTTTCACTTTCTGCAGGAAGGACTCATCAAGAGCTGCCAAAACCACCTGTAAATGTCTCTCTGGGGTCTGTCCCTCTCCTTCAGAGATGTTTTTGGCTTTGGGTGACAGAATACAAGCTTTGCTCCACCACTTCTCCAGTTTAAACTGGTGGAAGGTGGCTGGTGCAAAACTGGTGCAAAACTGGACCAGTATTTGCTGGGAGGTGGGTCAGGACCTTGAGGGAAAAGACTAAACTTGAGGTTTTTGGAGCAAGTGATAAAGCTGTTGACTCTGCAAACGGAATGCACCAGGGTTGGGGATAATTTCTGTATCCCTTGGGTTGGTGCCACTGTCAGGATGGTTACTGCACGGGTGTATTTTTATATTGCAGTGTCAGGTGGGCTGGAAAAAAAACAAACAAACCATGACAAAAAAAAACCAGGAAAAAAGAATGGCTCAGGACCCTCAGGTCAGGGGTGGGGCTGGGACAGACAAAACCACCAGCCCAAGCCCTCTGTGTCACACCCCCAACCTCTGTTTCATATTTCTCTTTACCTTTGCTTTATTTTTAATTATTTACTCTCCATGGTGCCCTGTTGTGGGCCCTTATTTTCACTTTCAAGCTCCTGTTGTTCCATGAATTTTTTTCCTTTTCTTTCTTTTTTATTTTCTTTTTTTTTTTCACCTTGATTTTTTTTCCTTCCTCCTTTAATTTTTCCTAGACTGGCCTGGTACAGGGTGTTGCTTTCCAAGGGGACAGTGACCCTTTATGTCACTTTTCCAGCCTCTCCCATTAATAGTTTTTTGGGGTTTTTTTCCATTTACTCAGGTTTCAATCCCAGTTTTACCAACACATTTTGCAGCCTGAGCCTCACAGCTTATTGCTGCCACCTCTGTGCATCTATTTTCCCTGGGGAGATGGATTTTTCTGGAATTTTTTGGCAGCTGGGGGCTGTGCTGGGTGCAGGGGGGTGGTGAATAGCAGCACCCAAGTGCCCCATCCAGCTCGGTCATACCCAGAGCAGGAGGAGGTGGGTGCCAAACACTTCAAAAGCACCTGGAGCAGCAGTTGGAGGCTGTTTACTTACAGACTTGGCTGTGTTTATAGAGCTTATCTATTTTTTTTTTTTTTTTGGTGCATGACCTGGGCAGGCAGACAGACAAAGGGAGACTCTGGCCCCTGCCTGTTCCCAGGAGATGCTTTGGGGTTGGCACATGGGGAGGAGGATGATGCTGGGGGGGCTGGGGGGGATGTGCAAGACTCTGCAAGAGTTTTTCTTGGCTGGAGGTCTGGAAATCCCAGGGCAGCCCTGGCTGAGCTCTGCCAGGGACCTTTCCCTGCCCTGGAGAAGCTTCCATTTCCTTTTTTTTTTTTTTTTT